>APFE030156292.1:146598-365194 GCA_000404065.3 Pinus taeda
AAAACCATGAAAAATATTGGAATAAATATGTAAATGATCATTTTATTAAATTAATGGAATGTAAGTACTAGGAATGAGACACCTAGAAAATAAGATTCTTGCCAAAGAAGTATAAACAAATATCTCATTAGAAAAATGAGATTGGAATATTATTTCATCATAAAAATTATAAATGAAATTCTAGATCAAATTCAAGGATGAGATAGAAAAATCCATTAAGTTTCTTAACTAGAGAAAGATGCTAAGCTTGGATAAAGCATAAAAGCATCACGGGAGAGAAAGGAAAGATTTTATGGAAAACCTGGGCAAGTGGATAGAAAGCTCCACAAAAGCAGGACACCGCTAAAGGAAACTTCATAATGAAATAATGGTATTGAATACCTATGGAAGGGATGAACTAGGCAAGTTGATCTCTCGCAAGCTTATCTCAACTTCGGGGGGAATTAGAGGAACTCAGTTCATGGTTGGGTGGTTAAACCAATGGTCTATTCTCAAGTGAATTTCTAATAGTTTATGTGGTGAGAATGTCTGTAATGTATGTCTTTTTTTTTTTGAGATAGTATATTGTTGATGAATTATTTAAACCTATAGTTAATATTGATCTAGATGTTATAGTATATTACTCTTTTGGGAATCCGGTAAAGAATTGGCCATTTCCAATAGTTAACTTTACTTTTGAGACATGCATAATTTTTGGAAGTTACAACAGATCAAGATATATATAGGATATTCAATGGAACCAATAATTAAGTCCTATAGCCAAAATGAAAAAGAAGACATGATTGTATTATAGAAATTCTTAGAGTCTACATGTCTTGTGGAAACATATAACACACTATGTCATGAAGACTTCCCAAGTGCTTAATTTAGGTTAGAGGAAATTTTATTTATGGATGATATATTGATTTTGAAACAGTTTAAGGATGTTACAATGAAAATGTTAATTCGAGTGTGGAATTAGATCAACTACAAAAAAGAAAATTTGCATGCATAGATAGAATCTTTTTCGAAGTAATGAATTCTGAAATTATATGGTTATCTGTAGATTATAGGATCTAGATCAAAGGAATTATATTATATTATAATAAAAAATTTAATGAGATATAATTGGAAAAAAAATGGTGTGACCATTACGATATCTTTATTTATTGTTTTTTTTTTGTATATGCATAATCTCATTACATACATATATTGATAGGACAAGAATTCTAGAAACCATATACACTGTGGTTACTCAATCCTTGAATTTCTAAGATAAATAAATAAGGGGGATTTACTGCAATCTTATCAAACATGGAATATAACACAAAGTTATAGTACAAAATACCACTAAATTAAAATTAAGAGGTTAGATTGAATTACATGCAAAGAGATCTTCTTCCCAAGATATTGTAGTATTTTTTATAATAGTTGAATGGACATTGTATAGGTGAAATCTTATTTAACATTTCCTTAAGAAAATTAGTTGTGGATAATGCAACATGGAAAATCCATCTTATCCCTATAAACCAAATAAACAAATGCTTCTATGTGTAAGCCTAGTTGAAATGCTGATAGGGTAAAAAGCCTTGTCATTTGCATGCAGTTAGTTAATCCCTTGTATAGTTCGTAATTTCTACTAGATTGAATATACACAAGGCTTGGTAGACCCCAATTATTCATAAACAAAAGAGAGTGTTGAGATTAACATTAGATGAAAAAGGAAAGGAAACACAATTAATAATTGAGTAGATTGAAGGAGATTTTAAGACATAATGGTACATGTACTAGTGTAAAGAGGTAAGTAAAGTTAGAGTGTGCATAATTAATTTTGGTATTACTGGGACTATAAAAGAGTCTATATTTTTAAAATAGAGGTGGTGTAACGATATAAGGAAAATAATTCACTATTAAACTAAGAATTCAAACAATAAATCGAGTAATCATTAAAATCAATAATATGGCCACATTTAAACTAATTTATTTATATCAATTATTCAGTTTAAGTAAAACAGAAAGTTATATAAGAAGGATAATATTAAGTTTAATTAGAAGGACAATATATACTTCAATAACGAGAAAATAAAACCCAAAGTTCAAGTACACTTAACAAAATAAATTTAGAAAACAATTGTGATAGTAAACTTTACCCATAGTAAAAACAACTTGTGCAATAACATGTATTCCATCAATATGATGAACAAAGTGGGGAAGGATTCCTTTGAACATAAACCGAAAAAGAAAACTTCCATACAACCATGTTGCAGGTGTTTTGCATAGGAATTAAAAAAAAAATATTATAAAATTCATAAATGCACATGGCCCATGTTTATAATGAAAAATTTTAGATAGCTAAAGCACAAATCCAAATATATATAAGGGTATAACCGTATACGGTTAAAATAGACATTAGTAAGAGAAAACCCAAAATTGGTTTGTGAATAATAAAACCCATTAAGAGAGATATTCCATCAAAACGTTGGAAGGATTAGAGAAATCTAAGTATGCCGACTTGTAAAGAATGATAAGTCGAATATAATACCCAAAATGTGTAAGCTACCCTCGCGCGAGTTATTATGCGAATCATGTAATTCAAATTTGATTATATTTGGGTTAAAAATCTTGAATTCCTAGTATGGGGATTTAAACAAAGGGTGAAGGAAGGAAAGAAGCGAAGTTAAACTATATATCTGAGAAGTATATCTGTGATGCCTCCTTATCCACGGCTTCAACAAAAAAAACTGACCATCAGTAGAAGTCAGAGCGAAAACTATATTTCATGCAGGAAATACGCAACTATGAGATCTAATTACAAGGCGTTGACAAGAGAATATTTGAACGAAAAGTATTAAAGTTCATAGAAGGTAGAAAGGATGAACCCCAAATTTCCTGAAGATATTGTAGAGGGAAATCACTCTAAGTTTATAATATGAATAGAAACAAATGAAATATGTCTTAGCTTTGTTAGCCATTGGCAAGAGAACTACAGCGGTGATAAACTGGAAGTGTTTTCAAAAAATCATAGTGTTCATTAAAGCTTGAACAAAGTGGCTGCATGAAACTTGCTAGAATGAGTGGAATGGATGAGAGTAGGGTTTTTCTACCCTCTCGAATAGTTCAATGCAATACTCACCCTGAGATTCCACCATGTGATTGTAACCGTAGATGATTTCTCTAGGAAAATAGATCCATGTGATCTCTATGTTAAGTGGAAAGATTAATGTAGTGGGTGTACTATAGATGGTGATGCTAGATGTCAGAGATGTAGTCCCAAAAACCTTATACCATATATGAACCATGGTTACAGCTACTTAAAACGATATTGGTATATTAAAGTAGTGCATTTATATTTATGGGCTATAAATAGGTGACAAACCTAACAATTAAAGAAATATTTATACTAGAATCATTTTAATTCTTATATATAATGATTATGTGTACAAGTCCTTGATATAATCCGTCATTCCCTAAAATTTAGAAAATCACAATTATAGTACTATAATAACACTCAAAGAATGTAGGTCCAATAAAATGAATAAAGAATGATAACTTGAAATGGAAGCATGTAATGGTTTATGTTGAATGGGAAAATTCAATAATCTCTTGTATCTATATAATCAATTAGAAGTCTGTATGTAAACGTGGTGGACCTTTAGTAGCATATGTTCCCGAATTAAATAATATAATATTATGTTTCGAAAAGGCATATAATATGTTACCCTTTTGAAGGTGTTCAATGAATTACTTAAATTACTTATGAAGAAAGTGAATTATCATGAATAGAGGCTAATACTAACATGCATATATGAGAGTCAAGCCTGTAGAACCTACCATGTGGGTAGTACGTATTAAAAGTAATGTACTGATGATTTCAAATCATTCAACCTATATCACAAAGAAGTACATTCCAAATTGTAGGGGATCATAAATAAGTTAAAGGAGAACATCACCAAGTATCCTTATAATTCATGATAGAACTATGTAAGAATGGATTTATGAGGCTTTAATTGTAATTATAGCCACCACTATAATAAAAAATGAGGTGTAAAAGAGGCATGTTACATATGGTATTAGAGCCTGGGTTCAACGCTTTGACCTAACGGTCTCACGGTAAATTTGTTATGGTATGATTGTGAATAAATGGAGTTGTAAGATTGTCGTTAGGTGTTGAAGTTTTCTCATTTGTTGAGTATTAGGATCCTCCATGGTTTTATGTACTATGTTGTTCATTCGAAGGAACAAAAGTGTTCTGACGGAAATTTGTTGTTACTATGCCTCATTCTGCATATGTAAAATTGTTTGTGAGGAAAATAACTAGAAAAGTTGTCTTCATAGATTTTGGAATGAGGGAGATGGGAACTCCAATGAAAGACAAGAAACAATTTTATGTATTAATGTAAAAGGTGCATGAACGAGCTCATAAAATGATTCCCCTAGTACCACGTTTCCACCATGTGCATCTCATCGTGATACTAGCAGACAACACCCATTGTTAAGTAATTTTTGAGCAGAGACTTTATCATGTTTGAATAGCATAGGAATATCGGTGGCAGCCTTGATTCGAGATTTTTTTTTCTTTCACTAATCCACAACAACATCAATTGTGTGCACAAATTCTTATGTGTGGATCTATCATGTGAGTTATTTTTAATTTATTTTCCATCTAAACTTTCGTTACTTTTGTTGAAGTAACCATAATTAGCACAAAAATAAAAAAGTAGTCTTACTAAAGGTGATCCTAGGAACTCAGAACATGAATAGGAGTTGGGAAATAATAGTGGCAACTCTTGCACACAAGATTAAATACCTTAGAATTATGGTTCAAAAACAACAATGAAGACAAAACTATTATAAAATTGGTTTCTCTAAACAAATCATTGGATTGTTAATCAAATCTAATAGGATAGGGTATATGCATATTTTCGAGGAATTGGAACATGGATGGGGAACATAGTAAAGTTCTACCAAAATGTTGAATTTTTGTTATGGTCATTCCTTTTGCAACAAAGTTGAAACATATAGTTTAGAGAATGTAATACAAATAATTTTGGTGGGATTAAGTTAAAGACCACCCATAACATTTTCACGAGGAATGTTGAAGATAGGAATCAACTTAGGTCTTTAAATTAATAATAGATACGTATATAAAGGAGTGATCACAGTGAAGGATCAATTTGATCTTCCTTAATAACCTTTGAAGCAGGGTTCAAAAAACTAAAATAGGTCAGTTAAAGGAGAAAAATGTATATCAAAAATTGGGTAGAAATAATGATATTAATGGTATCATGGACCAAAGTAAAATAGAAGTAAATAAATAGGAAAATTCATACCCAAAATCTTGTGGTTGAGGAAATAAATCAAGGGAATAAGGTTGAAATCATTTTCATCAAAGTCTATTTTAGGATACCCATCTAGTTTTGTACAAAATATTGACCTCTTCACTATCAATTGAATTGTAGCATGTCAATATTAGGAGGAAACATTAACTATGATTCAAGAGATATTAAGGGAAATCGACTTGGTTTTATCTCCATAATTGGAGCAAGGCCTATAAACGAAAGCTTTTAGGATATTTGTAGACGCAAGTTCAAAAGTATCTGAATTAATTATAATAAAAAAGAGAGATAAATATTGTACTTAGGGGAAAGAAAAATCAAGCATGTGTCTAGTTATAAATGTGATGGGGAATGTTGTAGATACAATTTCTTGTGTTTGTATATCAAACACCAAATGATGATATCATTATTGTTTCTAACCCAACTATGGTTGTGTTTAATCTAATAATGGGATATATTTTGTATATGAATAAGGATATATCTGAGGAAATATGGAGACATCATTTCCATGCTATTAAGGCTAAGGGAATTATGTGACACTATTATCTATATATAATAGATTACTAGATTTTTTACTTAAATTGACTAAAAGCATAAGTGCCATACTATAACACCTATAGTCTCGAGTAGTGTTGAGATGACCAGTTTGAAACAAGGGCATAAAGAACATAAGGCTGAAGAGTGGAGAGAGTCACTCAAATTAGTGGCATGTGCTATGGAAAAATTTGCACTATAAAGAGAAATGTGTGATAGATATATGCCCGAAAGAGGAATGAAGGTTCGAATATGCCTTGACTTCATAACAACGTTACCATATACATGAAACATCATAAATTATGGGAAGAGTAAGATCAAAATAATAGTATCAATACTGAGAACCTAAGGTTGGGTAACAAATAAGAAGGAAAATCATAATCTTATACAATCAATATGCATGATTAAGAGTAACACATAAAACCAACTATATCTTCTCACAAGGAAATAAAGTAAGAACTTGAATTAGAAGTTAACAATATGTAAGTATACTTATGAACCAATTGACTAAGAAAAGTTGTGTCATTAGAAAGGAAGGAGTATGCAGTATGCCCATATGATACAAATGATTGGAATTTATATAAAGATATATAGAAAAGAGAGTAAAAGAAAGATTCAAAAATAGTATCCTATCAACAACATACAACAAGTATGGAAAAAGTAATATTTCTTAAGCACAATTAATATTTCTCTTGATACAACTAATGTACTTCTATCAAGAAACCAAATGCCAAATAGCGTAAGTAGTCTAAATATTACACCTTTATTATTGAGAATTAAACCACCAAGGATTTTTTGAATGGAATTGTGTTGAGGAAGTTAGAAAGGTTCCTTGTAGATTAAGTTCCAATGTCTGAGTACCCATAATAATAAGAGTGCAGAGGGTATCGAATGAAAGAGTTTACACAAGAAAGAAAATCACAACAATATAAATGGACTAGATTAAGCCATATTTTAACAAAATTAACAAGATATAATAACCATGAGTAGGATCTTCTACACCCAAATACACAATAAATCTATGTAGTTGACATAAGAGTATCAAAATAGCAATTATAAGATGCATTAGCTTCTAAAAAAATATAAAAGCCTTGGAATTAGTAGCAGTGTTAAAAAGGAAATTATCTCAAAAAGGTTGGAAATTGTATTGTTGTAACAAAAAAAAATAACACACACAATATTGAAATAAATGAAACAAGGTGTAGCACATTGCTAAGTACATTGTGTTGATTCAATGAGGAAAATTGGGAAATGGTGAAATATTTTAGCCACCAGCATCAGAGACTATGAATAGATAAGACAAATAGACAAGGGTAGAAATAGATAATTCCATTAGAAGGCTATTTTAATCATAACACAACAACTATAAAAATGGTTAAAATAGTATATGCATAATGGTTACGATATGCTACAATCAACACTTGATAATTGTTATCTTTATACTGGCAACATGAGAATAAATGTACAATTCTATATATCGAAGTATATAAGTAAACAATATTCATGTTAATGGGCATAGACATTGGGGATATTGCAGTAATATATTGATAGTGATGATCTTGTGGAATGCATGTGGAAAGTATGTTGAGTGTAGGTGAAAATTAAGAAGCACATATTCAACATATATACCAATGTGCTAGAGGAGGAACAATACATAAAAGATAAGAATATGTATGCTTTATAATTGAGCCATCACACCAGATGAAACAAAGTGACACAAGAAGCATTTTCCTTTTGGTTTTGAGAAAATATGGAATTCTCCAACAACACGAAGAGTATAGTAAAATACTAACATATACAAAACCAACAAAATGGGAAACATAGTTTATCAATTACCATTTCTTATTCATATAAAAAATAAATATAATGTTTTCATTTACCGTTATCCAAGAGATAGGTACATAATAACTTGCATCTAATTGAGTGGACAATGATGCAGGTAGAGTCAAAGGAGACTGTCTAGTAGAAACTATGTATCTTAAAAGAGATCTGGCTCTGGAATCGAGCTGTCACTCAGGACAAAAGTACAATGATACATGGAAGCAAGAATATGCAAAGACTAAATGTTACGCAACAAGAATTTAGGAAAAAAATATTGGACAACGAACACTGAGGGCTATGTTAGTGAAAGGGGAGGAGAATGTAATATCCCTCCATTACTATAATCTTGCTCTGGTTAGAGTGAGATACGATAGAAATAATGGGAGACATGAAAAATATCATAATATGTATGTAAATGAATATTTTATTAAATTAATGAATGGAATATAAGTACTGGGAATGAGACACATGGAAAATGAGATTCTTTCCAAAGATGTATAAACAAATATCTCTTTAGAAAATGAGATTGGAATATTCTTTCATAATAAGAATTCTAGATGAAATTTTAGATAAACTTAATGGATGGGAGAGAAAAATCCATCAATTTTCTTAGCTGGAGAAAGATGCTAAGCTTGGATAAATCATAAAAGTTTCACAAGAGAGAAAGACGAGATTTATGAAAAAGCCCTGGTAAGTGGATAGAAATGTCCACAAAAGAAGGATGTCACTGAAGGAAACTTTATTATGAAATAAAGGTATTAAATACCTATGAAATGGATCAACTAGGGGAGTTGATTATATGACAAACTTATCTCAGCTCGGGGGTGAATTGGAGGTACTTAGTTCTTGGTTGGGCAGTTAAACCAGTGGTCTATTCCCAAGTGAATTTCTAATAATATATACGGTGAGAATGTTTGTGATGCATGTGCTTGTTTTTTAGTTAGTATATTATTGATTGATGAATTATCTAAACCTCTCATTAATATTGATCTACCTATTATAGTATATTACTCTTTTGGGAATCTGGTAAAGAATTGGTAATTTTCGATTGTTAACTTTACTCTCGAGACATACATAATTGATGGAAGTTACAGTAGATCAAGAGATATATAGGATATTTAAAGGAAGCAATAATTAAGTCACATAGCTGACATGGAAAAGAAGTCGTGATTCTATTATAGAAATTGTTAGAGACTACCTATATTATGGAAACATATAATGTGCTCTATCATGAAGACTTCCCAATGGCTTAATTTTGATTAGAGGAAATTTTGTTTATGGATAATATATTGATTTTGAAATAGTTTAAGGATTTTACAATGAAAATGTTAAAACATGTAGGTTTTAACCCCCTACAAGAATTACTTGCATACAAATTCTAAAACACAAAAAATAAACAATGCGAGAGCATAACACATAAAACATATATACACAAAGTTTTTCCCCTGGATCCCAAAACTGGGATTACCAACTTGATTTCTCATTATGTTCCTTTCAATGTTACAATACATATTTACACATGCCAAAGCATCCAATACCATGGACTGAAAACCATTGCGTCAAAAAACATGTGTGAAAATCAAGCATAAAACCATAGGTGGGTTCACCTAACCTAACACAGGGTCGAAAACCAAAATTTTCTGGGGCGCTGCCCCGAACCCCATAAAGTGGGGTTAAGGGTGCCCTTCAAACCCCTTATTAATTACGTGGAAAGAATATAACACAACCCAACATTCTCCCATTTTTTGTTTCTTTCCACAAGGGGCCATAAGAGAGCTTAGTCATTTTCCCAGCCCTGAAATCCTCATTGTCTCTCTACACCAAGAGAACTTCTCAGAGCTCACAGATTTTGTCAACGCATCTGTAGTATTCTTCAAAATGTCCACCTTTACCAGCAACACCCTTTTGTCTTCAATCATATCCATCACAAAGTGATATTGAACATCAATGTTCTTTGTCTTTGAATGATATGCAGGGTTCTTTGCCAAGAAAATTGCACTTTGGCTATCACAGTCTATCCTTATAGCTTCCTGTACTAACCCCATACTTGAACACAATCTCTGCAACCAAACTACTTCCTTGCTTGCATGAGTGGCTGCCATGTATTCTGCCTCTGTAGTTGATAGTGCCACTATAGATTGTTTCTTCCTCATCCAACTAACTGCACCTCCATATAGGTTAAACACATACCCACTTATAGATCTTCTCCAATCTAGATCTCTAGTCTAATCTGCATCAACAAAGCCATGAATATTCAACACTCTATATAATCCTGGTCTTCCTTGGTAGCACAGACCATAATCACTAGTGTGAGGCAAATACCTGAAAACCTGCTTCACTGTTGTCCAATGCTCCCTTCCTGGTTTTGACATAAACTTGCTCAATACTCCCACTGGATGAGCAATGTCTAGTCTAGTAAAAACCATTGCATACATCAGACTACTGACTGCACTTGCATATGGAACATGGGACATGTCCTCTACCTCTTCTTGTGCCTTGGGACATTGTTCAGCAGATAACCTCACACCTACAAGAATAGGAAACTTTACCCGTTTACTATCCTGCATATTAAACCTCTGCAATATTGTCTTGACATACTTCCTCTAGTTTAACCAGAGCTTCCTCTTTGCCCGATCTCTTTTAATTTTCATGCCCAAAATATAGTTTACAACACCAATATCTTTCATGTCAAATTTAGAGGACAATTGGGTCTTCAAATCGTGGATAATTTCTTTGTGATTTCAAACCAGCAACATATCATCCACATACAAGACCAACTAAATAACACAATCACCAATTAATTTAAAATACACACAGTGATCTGCTTTGCTTCTAGTGAATCCAAGTCCCCATATAAATGTATCAAATTTCTAATACCACATCCTTGGTGACTGTTTTAACCCATACAAAGGCTTCTTTAACTTGCATACTAGTTCTTTCTTACCCTTCACTGCAAAGCCTTCAAGTTGCTTCATGTAGATTTCCTCTTCCAGATCCCCGTGAAGAAATGTTGTCTTCACGTCCATCTGTTCTCCCTCAAAATCAAAAGAAGAAAAAACAGATAAAAGTAATCTAATATAAGTTACCTTGGCAATAGGAGAAAAAATATCACCAAAATCAATTCCCGGCACCTGGGATTAACATTTTGCTTCCAATCAAACTTTGTATTTCTCCACTTTTCCTTCTGCATTTGTCTTCCTTTTGAACACCCATTTTCTGCCAATGGGTTTCCTTCCGGCCAGTAACTCCGTCACATCCCAAGCCTCATTTTTTTGCAAAGATGACATTTCATCAACCATGGCCTCTTTCTAGAGTTTTCCATCCTCTGAATCTACTACTTCCTTCATAGTTCTAGGATCATCGTCAGTAATACATAAAGAAAAATTTGAGTAGAAAGAAAATGGACTATACCTTTCAAGCTACCTTCTTTCTCGAACTGATCTTCTCACATCCGTAGTTTGTGGCTCTTCATCTTCTGATTCCTCCTCTGCTGTAGAGACTAATTCTTCAACCTTTAGCTCAAACTCTATCTTCTCAAGTTCCTTTCATTGGACTTCATGTTTAATAACATCTTTCACCTCTCTGAATACCACATCTCGGTTGTACACAACCTTCCATGTGACTGATTTCCAAAGCTTATAACCCTTTAAACCATCCTTATACCCAATAAAGATGCACCTTTTAGATTTACTATCCAACTTGGTTTGTTTCTCCTTTGGAACATGTACATGTGCATCAAATCCAAATACCCTTAGATGTGAAAGAGAGAATTTCTTACCAGTCCATACCTCTTGCGGAGTCTTATCCTCCAACGCTGATGAAGGTGACCTGTTGACCAGGTAACATGCAGTATCCACCGCCTCTACCTAGAATTCCTGTCCTAACCCAACACCACTAAGCATGCTTCTTGCCCTTTCCATCAACGTCTTGTTCATTCTTTCTGCAACACCATTTTGTTGAGGTGTATATGGAGTATTCTTCTTCCGTGCTATACCACACTTACAGAATTCTTCAAATTCCTTATTTCAAAACTCTCCACCATTATCTATCCTCAACACCTTTATCTTCTTCTCTGTTTGGTTTTCCACCAAAGCCTTAAATTCTTTAAACCTGTCAAATACTTCAGATTTCTTCTTAAGGAAATATATCCATGTATTCGTTGAGAAGTCATCTATAAATGATACATAGTACACAGACTTACCAAGTGATGGAACCTTCACAGGTCCAAACACATCACTGTGCACAAGTTCTAATTTCTATTTCACTCTCTTACTACCAGAGGGGAAAGTCACCCGATTTTGCTTCCCATATACACAATTTTCACAGAAATAAAAATCTAGAGAGCTATTACTCATACCTTCTACCATACCTTTACCATGAAGTATCTGAAGGCCCTTTTTTCCAATATGTACAAGCCTTTGGTGCCACAACATGGTCTTCTCTCTAGAGACCACTATATTTTCTTCTCCACTTTCAGGAACCACAGAACTATTGCACCCATCAATAACAATGCTACCTTGCAGCTTGTACAAAGTTCCAATCTGCCACATCAATACCAGTGCTTCCTGAACCATCTTGCAGGTATCCTTCTCGAACATTGTTTTCACACCTGCATCATCCAGCTTGCTAACAGAAATCACATTTTTGGCTAATGCAGGAATATGTAAAACACCTGGAAGTGTTCCAACCCTTCAACCTTGTAACTTCAACTTTACTTTTCCGTGACCAACAATTATAGCCTTCTTGTCATCCCCCAAGAAGACATCACCACCATCATATTTCTCACACTCACAGAACCACTCTCTATGCAGAGTGAAGTGAAAGGATGCACTTGAGTCAATCAACCATGCCTCATGATCTACATGTCTACTTGAAGAAGCCAAGTACACATCTCTACCTCCATCTGAGGTGGTTTTCGCCTGTGCAGAAGGAGCCTCATCAGATCCCTTTCCTTTGTTAGGAGCTTTAGATTTACAGTCCCTTTTGTAGTGCCCTTCCTTTCCACATTTCCAGTACACTGCCTTTACAGGTTTTCCTGGAGATTTAGATCTCCTTTTAGATTTAGATCTCCCACTCGATGACTTATTTTTGTTTCTGTTCTGGGTCCTCCCTCGTACAGACAAAACATCACCATTTTGGCACTCCATATTTTTCTGTCTCATCTCCTCCGTCGACAAGGATGAGACTATTTCATCAAAATGTCAGGCAGTTACATTGCTACCTATTGCAATAACCAGACTATCCCACGAATCTGGTAGAGAAAACAACAAACCGATGCACTTATCTTCATATGAAATTTTAATATCAACAGATGCTAACAGACTTACCATAGTATTAAATGCATTCAAATGCTCTATCACTGAGTCTCCATCTTTCATCCTCAGGTTATACAACTTTTTCCACAGGAACAATTTATTCACCAAAGACTTAGATTGGTACAAAGTCCCTAACTTGTCCCACAAAGCCTTCATTGTAGCTTCCCTTGATACATTCAATAATATTGAATCTGAGACACACAATCATATTGTGCTCTTTGCCTTCCGATCCAACTTCTTCCATTATTCATCGGACACTCCCATTGGCTTAGTACCCGGATCTACCGCAATCCACTGGTCTTTATCCACCAACAGATCCTCCATCTTGAGTTTCCACAACTCAAAACTTTGACCATTAAATTTCTCAATCTCTATCTTTCCACTGCTCGCCATCTTTTTTCACCACCAGAATTGATCTCACAGATCTCCCACTAAACAGGGTCTACCACAGGCCCGAGTGAAACCCCTCGACAACAAAGGCATCCCCTTGAAGCCAAAAACAATTCTGATACGAAATGTAGGTTTTAACCCCATACAGAAATTACTTGCATACGAATTCTAAAACATAGAAAATAAACAATGCAAGAGCACAACACATAAAACACATATACATAGAGATTTTCCCCTAGATCCAAAACTGGGACTACTAGCTTGATTTTTCATTATGTTCCTTTCAATGTTACAATACATATTTATACACGCTGAAGCATCCAATACCATGGACCGAAAACCATCGCATCCA
The DNA here is from genome assembly GCA_000404065.3 of Pinus taeda. NCBI lineage: Eukaryota > Viridiplantae > Streptophyta > Pinopsida > Pinales > Pinaceae > Pinus > Pinus taeda. Next base: position 160,326 of record APFE030156292.1, read on the forward strand.
AAAAACATGTGTGAAAATCATGCACAAAACCATAGGTGTGTCCTCCCAACCTAACATAGGGTCCAAAACAAAAATTTTATGGGGCACTGTCCCAGACCCCATAAAGTGGGGTTACGGGTGCCCTTCAAACCCCCTATTAACTATGTCGAAATAATATAACACAACCCAACAAATCGAGTGTTGAATTAGATCAACTATAGAAGAGAAAATTTGCATGTGTTGATAGAATATTTTCTGAAGTAATGGTTTACGAAATTATAAGGTTATCTATGGATTATAGGATCTAGATTAGAGGAATTACACTTTATTGTAGTCACAAATGTCATGAGATATAATTGAGAAAAACAAGGCTGTGACCATTATAGTATGTTTATTTATCGAGATTTTTTTTTTTGTAAATGCATAATCTCAATACATACATATATTGAGAGGACAAGAACTCTAGAAAATGTATACACTATGGTCACACCCTCCTTGTATTTCTGAGATAAATAAGTAAGGGGGATTTACTACTATGTTATCAAACAAGTAATACAACGAGAATTTATAGTGAAAAATAACACTAAAATAAAATTAAGAGGTTAGATTGAATTACATGAAAACAGGTCTTCTTCCCAAGCTACTGTGGTATTTTTTGTAATAGTTGAATGGATATTATATAGGTGAAATTTTATTTAACATTTCCTTAATAAGATCACTTGTGGAAAATGCCATGTAGACAATCCATGTTATCCCTATAAACCAAATAGACAAATCCTTCTATGTGTCAGCCTAGTTGAAATGTTGATAGGATACAAAGCCTTGTCATTTGCATGTAGCTAGGCAATGACTTGTATAGTTGCTAATTTCTACTATTGAATGTACACAAGGCTTGGTAGGTCTGAATTTTTAATGAACAAAAGAGGGTGTTGGGAGTAACATTAGATGAAAAAGGAAATGAAGCACAATTATAGTTGACTAGATTGAAAGAGGTTTTAGTATAGAATGGTACAAGAACTAGTGTAAATAGGTAAGTAAAGTTAGAGTGTGCATAATTGTTTTTGTACTACTATGACTAGGACTATAAAAAAAGTCTACATTTCTAAAATAGAGGTGGTATAATGATATAAAGAAAACAATTCAGTATTAAACTAAAAAGTTAGAGAATAAATCAAGTGATTATGACCTGCATGGTCATTTGAACTAAATTATTTATATCAATTCTTAATTTTAAGTAACATGGAGAGTTATATAAGAAGGATGATATCATATTTAATTAGAAGCATAGTATATACTTCAATAACTAGAAAATAAAACCAAAAGTTCAACTACAGTTAACAAAATAACTTTGGAAAACAATTGTGATAATGAGCTTTATCAATAGTAAAAAAACTTGTGCAATAACATGTATTCGGTCAATATGATGAAAAAAGTGGGAAAGGATTCCCTTCAACATAAACCCAAATAGGAAACTTCCATCCAAGCTTGTTGTAGATATTTGGCACAAGAATTAAAAGAATAATATTACAAAATGAATAAAAGCACCTAGCCACTGTTTATAATGCAAACTTTTAGATAGGTAAAGCACAAAGCCAAATCTATATAAGGGTATAACCCTATACTGTCAAAATATGCATTAGTAAAAACATTGGTGGAGGTAGCTGGTTGGTAAAGTCAGACTCATAAAGATCGTCAGGTCTTGTGCTCAAACCTGAGCGAGGGCATTGACTAGTCACTGGTGTTACTCATTTCCTAGGCCAAGCCCACTCACCTTTTGAAGAGATAGCTCTACGTGGTGAGTCTCTTCATCAAAACTTGAGTCCAACCAGTATGGACGTCAGAGGGGCCTCCCCTGCCCCCCTCCTGAGATTGCTACCTTTAAAAGATTGGTAGCTTCCTGTGGCAAGAGGAAAGAAAATTTGAATCAGCAGAAATTTGTTAAGAAAGTTGAATCCATCCCTTCAGTAGAACTTCCTGCAAAACACTCGTGCCGAATTGTGCTGAACCTGGCTGAACAAGGGCTCATTGGATAATTCGCAAGTCTCTGGCCCTCGCCCAAAGCTATTGATGGATGTGTCCAGTGAAACTGGAGGCCCCTTGTCTCTAAAGGAATATGAAGCCATATGGTAGGTAGAGGGTATTATGTTTTTGTTTTCGAATTAGTAGAAGATCGAGATCTCATTTTCCGAAATGGTCAATATTTCATGGGCCTCCAAGGGCTCTATCTAAATAAATGGATGCTAGACTTTGATCCTTTCCAAGGCACTCCTTCAGTCGTCCCTATTTGGGTAAGGTTACCCCATCTTCCTCTTCATTACTGGAACCCGGAACCTATGGAAACAATTGAGAACAAATTAGGAAAATACATTGATAGGGATGAAAAGAGAGAACAATATTCATGTACCAGAATATGTGTCGAAGCCGATCTAGAGATAGGATTTCCTGAGGTGATCAAGTTGACCATAGTTAGCTAGTCTCACATTCAGGAACTAGATTATGAACAACTCCCCTTCAAGTGCTGACATTGTCATGGCTATGGTCATTTCACTCGAAACTACAAGAAGAAAACTGAGGAAGAATCTGAAAAAGAAAAGGGCAAATAGTGGACACAAGCCAAAAAAACCACCACAACTAAACAGATCAATAGAGCAAAAATGAAAGGAGGGAATCCAAAGACTTGAGGACCCTCTGATGCGAAGAGTTTAACCGAAGATCAAGCCATAGAAAAAGCCACCATCTCAACAAATCCTTTTGCTGCTTTAAACCCCCCAGAAGACCAATGAAAACTTGAAGAGGGAGAGGTGCAACAAAATATGGAACAAACATCAGACGTAGAAATAAACCCAGGATTTTAGGAACAAACTGTAGAAGCCACTTCAAAAACTCCTTGTGGAGATGTAATCCAACAGCAAAATTAGGGCCCTCCTATAGGCACCACTTCCCCACCCTCTAATGCAGAAATGACCAAAAAGAAAAAGTTGATAGATAGTCGTGGTTCTTCCGAAGACGAAGCTCTTGAGCAACACAACAAAAAGGTAGGAAGGAAGTCTCACAAAGAGATCGGAGAAGAAGAGGTGGAGAGACTAAAGATGCAAGGCAATTAGTCCACAATCAAAATGTCACTAGGCAGGAACACAATAACCAGACCCCCCAACAATGGGTCTGCACCACCCCCCTCTTGTAAATAATGCAGATTGCTCTTGGAATTGTAGGGGTCTGGGAAACCCTCTAAAAGCTAAAGAAGTAAAATATCTATTAGCAATGGAAACCTCAAACATTCACCTTCTCCAAGAGACAAAGATAGAAGCAGATGCTCTTCTATCTTTAAGTCGAACCAAATGGAAAAAGAACTCAAGAAAAGTGGTTAGCGCCCGAGGCACTTCAGGGGGCCTTGCAACCCTTTGGTTGGAGGATTTGTTCCAGCTTAAAATCTCTTTTGCAACCTAACACTGGATATATACAAATCTTCTTCATCTCCCAAGTAAGATTTCTCTAGCTGTCTTCAATCTTTATGTTCCTATTAATTTTTTGGAAAAGAAGGACTACTGGAATTCTCTCTCAGACTTCCCAGAAATCTATGCCCCCCCAAAACATCATTTTGGCAGGGTACCTTAACATCACTCCAAACCCATACGAGAAAAATGGTGGAGTATGGGGTAAAGATCCCTTCCATGCCTCTATGGAGTCTCTAATTCTCAAATGGGACCTTTTGGACCACAAACCTAAGAAAGGTTGTCATACCTGGACCAAAAATAGTGTTGGTAATGCCAACATTTCTGCCTGTTTAGACCAGTTCCTAGTCCAAAGTACTCTGCTAGAGGTGAAGAATTTAATCTCTAGAAAAATTCTGCCCAAAATAATATCTTATAATAACACCATCTCACTACTGATAGAGAAAGAGGAGGACTTGGGCCCTATTCCCTTTAGATTCAACCCTCTCTAGGTATGGAGAGAGGGCTTTATGGACATAGTGGCTCACGTTTGGGCACAACCAGTTGAAGGATCCCCCAGCTTCGTGTGGGAACATAAATTGAAATACAATAAGTCTGCATTAAAAGGATGGGCAAATAAAAAACCCCTTTCCAGTCCTGTGAGCCATAGACAAAAAATAGTTCATGCTCTAGCAAAGATTCAATTAGGCATGGAAGGATCTGGAATCATCAAAGCACAACTGCATAATGAACAGAGGGCCCAGTTCAATTCCTTTCTTTATTTTTGACAAGAAGAGGAATATTGGCGCCTTAAGTCTTGTAGCCTTTGGCTCCAAGCTGGAGACAGAAACACAACTTTCTTTCACAGACAATGCAGAGCCCATCACTCTCGGAATCACATTTCTGAAATATCCAATAGGGAGGGGGGAGTTATCAAAAGACAGACTCTCATAAAACCGGTAGCTACAACCCATTATCAGAATCTGTTCCAGGAGGATGGTTCTTCTGATGACAACCTGGTTGCCGACTTTTTGTCAAACATCCTCTCTCTTGTCACTGCAGATGTAAGCGCTGGGTTAATGAAGCCTTTTTCTGAAAAAGAGATAGTTGAAGTTGTTTGGTAAATGTAGCCGAATAAAGCACCTAGGCCGGATGGCTTCACCATACATTTCTACAAATCTTGCTGGAATGTAATAAAACTCGATCTTCTTAGAGTGGTAAAAGCCTTCCAAAAGAAAGCCAAAGTGGGAGGGTGCACCAACTCCACCTTCCTTGCCCTAATCCCGAAGGAAGTTCACGCTGAGACTTTTGATAGATTCTGGCCAATCTCTCTATGCAATGCCTCCTACAAGATCTTTGCCAAACACTTAGCCAATAGACTCAAGCCTCTGTTAGGGAACCTGTTCTCCCCTCTGCAGGGCGGTTTCGTCAAAGGAAGGCACCTCATAGACAATGTGATTCAAGTGAAAGAAGCCCTCCACTCTAGCCACTCTTGGTAGGAAAAATGTATTCTCATCAAGTTGGATATGTCAAGTGCTTTTGACCAAGTTAAACTCTCATTTCTTTATAAAATCCTCCTCTCCTTCGGGTTTAGTGCTAATTTTGTCAACTTGATAAAAGCTTATACTCATAGACCTTGGATAGCCCCCCTAGTCAATGGCAGACTTTTTGACTTCTTCCAAGCTTCTAGAGGGCTCTGCCAAGGATGCCCTTTGTCACCCTTTCTTTATATCTTATTGGCAGAATCCCTAAGAAAAAAATTGACACCAGATATGGAAGTAGGCAATATTCCATGTATCAAGGCAACAAGAGGGTTGTACCCTATAAATCATGCCCTCTTTGTGGATGTCTCTCTACTTTTGGGATGGGCCTTGATTAAGATAGCAAAGGCTTTTAAAGAAATCCTTCAACACTTCTGTTTAATCATAGGATCCTTGATCAATAAGAGAAAAAGTGCCGTTTATGGCCAGAATTTAGATCACCCAACTATCTGTTGAATTTCCTGTACATTGGGATTCCCTGGGTATGACAAGTAGGAAAAGGTCAAATATCTAGGCCTTCCCTTAACATTGGGACCAAGCCCTCCCTCTACATGGACTGAAGTAATTAGCAAGATAAAAGCAAAAATAGCATATTGGGGTGGCCAATGGGTAATGAAGGCTTAGAAGTTGGTTTTGATAAAGGCAGTCCTCTCTGCCCTTCCCATCTTCCAAACTTCCCTCCTACTAGCTCCTAAGTCTACCACCGAACAAATCTCCAAACTCCTTCTGGACTTCCTATGGAACGAGGGCAAGGTAAATCAGAGAAAGTTACATTTGGTAAGATGGGATATACTGAATAGACCACTCCAGGAAGGTGGGTTACAGATACGGGATCCAAGCTTAGCAGATTTGGCTCTTAGTGGAAAATTCATATGGCAATTGTATGCAGATAAAAATCATATTGTTAGCAAGATCCTCTAGAAGAAATACCTAAGAGGAGCCTCCATGAGAAACCTCACAACTGCTTCTACTCCAACAGGAACAGTAATATGGAATTTAGTCATAAGAAGCATTGACCATATACAACTGCATTTATATAGAATACTGGGTAATGGACAGAGAACATTACTGTGGGAGGACACCATTCAAGGGGATGCCCCATTGGCCACCCTAAATTCCTGTAACGATTTAAAGATTTGGCTAGTGAACAAAGGACTTCTCCAGCTTGCAGACATATTTTCTTGGGACAACGAAGGGAATTGGGTGGTGTTAGATTCAGTCTTGTCAGCCCTCCATCAAAGATCAAAACTCTTTATGCATCTCATTTTTAGGTGTCTCGCTCCATCCACTCAGCTGCATTCCGCTAGAGGCATACCATAATCTAACAGAAGGGTCTCGTCAGTTCATTCCCCTTATATCTTGTAACTATTGGCTTAGGTATTTTCATCAAAGTTATTAAAATCCATGACAGTCTTGAAAAGACTCATTTCAATCATTAGGTCTAGGGTTCGCAAATTGTCGTTCTCAAAGTGCTTCAATAATACTTGCAGGCCATAGGAAAGCTCAATAATTCACTCAAATGATGTTTCTCAGCAAGAAAAGATGAATTTTTGACAACTGAGAGATGTTTTTGTCCATAATAAGCCAAGGAAGAAAAACCTTCTTCACTTTGTACATAGGTGTCACGGTTTAAGAGAAATGTCAAAAATATAATTGCCTCGGGAGAATTGAAGCACCTCTAAAGTGACCAGGGGAAAATCAAGTTTTCTCCTAGATTGGTTAGCCAAATGACTTTTTTGATGAGTAAAATGATAATTAGACACAAAGAGATTTCCAATGAGCTAGCATGACCTCAATTTGGAGTTGATGAACACCTTCAAAAGTTGACTGCAACAGCACTCTGCCTTGAGGCAGCCTCATTTGGCACAGTTTAACCAGTCTTCGGAGATTTGATTTTTGACAAGAAAAATGAAATCCAAATTGAAAAATTACAATTGGGTTAGAAAACCGACTCATGGGTCTTTCCAATGCGCTATTCTGCGCCCAATTTGGAGATCGGGAAGGCCTCCAAAAGTCTCCTGCAAAAAGCGTTATGCCCAAGCTCTATGCGCCGCGCACATGGCGTGCACTTTTGCTAGGGAGCTCTAAATTGCAAAACATTTATATGTTTGGATTTGGCATGAAAATGCATGACTACAGGTGCATGGCCAAGAAGTTTGGGCAAATTTTGAGTCCTCGGGAGGTCAAAAACACTCACCAAATGACCTTTATGCCCCTATTTTGACACACAAGAAGCAGTCTTGCAAGATTGAGGTCTTGGAGAGGCAAATGGGAACCAAATTCAGAGATTCTACTTGGGTTAGAAAGTAGACTTAAAGAGCTTTACCACAAGCTATTATGTGCCCAATTGGGACACCGGGAAGGCCTCCAAAATTCTCCTGCAAAAAAAGCGCCACACACAGGCTCTATGTGCCGAGCACGTGGCGCGCGCTTATGCTAGGGAGCTCTAAATTACAAAAAAATTATATTTTTGGATTCGGAATGAAAGATAATGAATGGTGGTGCATGGCCAAGAAATTTGGGTAAGTTTCGAGTCCCCAGACCTCTCCATTGGTTGTTTGTGTGGAAAATGCAACACTGGAAAATGATTGGCTCTTCGGCTTCAGTTCATTAATGATGATTGAACGAATCCCTATATCGATCAATTTTCTTTCCCACTTCTGAGGTTATTTATGGTATTGAAAATCATTTGTAAAGGGTTGGAATTTTTGGGAGCAGTGGGAGAGAAAACTGAGCTCTGCAATGCACATTTTGGCCAGGGAATCAATAAAATGATGCGGCTCTGATTCATGAGATTCATGTGGTATGATGTTTAGCAGATGTTTCTTCTTTCTGTGTCATATGTGTATTTGTTATGCTTTATACAGTCCATTCATAACCATTTCCAGTTGAATTCTTTAAAGTAAGAAAGGTGGAATCCAGTTCACTGCTCTGCCTCAGTAAGGTATTCATGCTGTATGTTTATTTTTCTATTTGAAAAGGATTCATTTGCTATGCCCTTTTCAACCTCTTAACAATCTTTCCATTCCATATTATTTCAATCTTACTGCTAAACCTCCTACCTATCTTGCCTCACGAAATATTTTGTGTCCTTGATTTAATTTCCCAGCTCAGGTGTTCCTTTGGTCCCTTACAGCCCAGAAAATTCAGTCATTCAAAAATCGCCTTTTCCACATCTATTTACTAGCCTAAAATCAGTATTTCATTTTGAGTCATCTCAAACTTTATTGTGTATTTTTACTGAGTGTGACCCGGAGAGAGCCCTCTCTTGTTCTGGTAGGGCTAGCTACCAGACTGAGCATGGTTTGTGGTTACCCTGAATTTTTCCTTCCTTCAGCCTAAGGCAGATTTAGGCACTAACATAGTGGCGACTCAGCTGGGGAAGAAAATGGTTTGCTTGAAGATTGTTTTGCCCCAGTACATATCTCAAGTTCAGAGTCGATTGTTGATGGTGAACAATGATCAGACATAAGAAGACTGAAATCATTCACCTGGCGACTCCATTCACTGAAATAATCCAGCAACCAATGCTTCATGGTGACTCCACTGCAGAAAGATCAGTAGCTTTGAGATTTTCAATATGGAACGGGTTGCAAGAAGATACGCTCCCATGAGCCAAGATCACATTCCAGGCTTCCCAAATAAAATTCTGAAGGTAGATTGGTCAAGGGATCTGCCTACGTTTAAAGATGATAGTAGGAAGGACGTTGCTTTACATCTAGTTAGATTTCACATGCATATTCGCAAGTTGAAGGTTGATTTTCCTGAAGATTGCTTGATGAAGATATTCCTGGCCACTCTGGAAGGTGAAGCCCAATCTTGGTATGAAAGTTTGTCGCCTGCTTGTATTTACTGTTTAAAGGATTTTCATGCCCTATTCATTGAAAGATATCAAGAATCTTATCCATCATTAAGTTTAGTCTAGGACTATTGCAAGCATGCTTATGGTTTTATTGAAAGCCTTGAAAAATATTATGAAGATCATAATTTCATGGACGAAGAGATCATGGAAGCCCTGTACGAAAATCCATTTCAGCAGCATAAAGAGAGTGATACTTATAAGGTGATTAGGAAAATTTGCAGCAGGATCAAGATCTTAGTATGGCGGAAGATGAAGGAATTTTGCATCTTGATAGTCAACAGAAATTACATGAAATGGATCACCAGTATGAGGAAAATTTGTATACTCCTGCACTTGAAAATATTGAAGAAAATCCCTGTTCATGCAAGAGAAAATGAAAAGAATTATCTCCTTTGTCTGAAAACGAAATAGATCAACTCTTGAACAGTCATGTTCCAGCTCAAGTTAACATAGATTTGCAGTGTGCACACGGTCAAGAAGGTGATGGTGGAAATTTTTCCTCTTCTGAAAATGATGACAGTCCTATGGGCAACTTTATATATTAGCAGGCTGAAGATTTCCATATGGTTCGAAATGAGGAAAGAAGAAGTTTTGTTTCAGATCTGGTGGAAATAAAAGATGATATGCAAGAAAATGATGTTACAATCTCAGATAATGGAGATGATAAATCAGATCAAGAGACAGATGGTGAGGAGGAAAAAGAGAGTTGCATGGTTGAGGCTGCCTCAATGGAGAAAACAGAGGTACAGATAACTGACCTTATCTCACCAGAGCTAGATCTTCATGAGGAGGTAGCTCATTCCCTCTATGAACAGCAAGATGAGATCTTTGTTCAAGTAAGTGAAAAAGCTCTGGGTGAATTTATGGTAGATGATATAAATGATTGTGTTGGGTTTCAAGAATCATTTGAGGTTTCTTTTCTCATGATTGATGAATGCAAAGATAATTTGGCTGTCATATCACATGAAGATGACCTACAATATATTTAGACTTCAACAGACCATACCATTTAGGATTTCCTTTCAGACTCTTCCTCATATGTCTCATGTTTTGAAATGTTCTTTGAAGAGGAAATCTGCTCATCTATTTGTTTAGAATTTTTTGAAGACTAGGAACATACTCTTATTTATGAAGAAAGACCAGAATCAAGAGAAAAATATACCTTGTTTTTCCAGCAAGAGGTCAATCTTCATGTTTTTTAGGATCCAATGGAAAATTTGTTGCAGTCAGTAGTGAAGGTGATTATTGCAGTATTCAATGATTAAGGAGATCATGGTCAATTATGTTTTTGGAGGCCCAGTTACCAGTATCTGTTGTTGACCAGAAGATCTGATCAGGAGAATCAATCAAGGAGGCATCTACTTGATTGGTTACATTGGAAGACACATTACACATGATTGTACATCTTGATTAGTACGTAGGTGGCTGTCATCATGATTTGAAACCCTCAAGTCTTGATGGATTGCTGCCATTGAATAAGTTTTGTCAGTTCGTGTTTTAGTTAAGTCAGTCATGAGCCATTTCCTTTTGCATTGAGTCAATTTTTTCAGTCATGTTTGTTTCATAATTAAGTCAGTTTAATTCATGTTTCAGTTAATAAATGTGTCGAAGTCTTGTGTTGTTTGTCGAAATAATGACTCCATAGCCCAATGGACGAAGGCACTGTCTAGCTCTTCCAGAGATCTATTGTTCTTGGCACCTCCAAAGAGGTACAATCCCCCATTGGAGCCAATGTTAGAGTCAGCCTTGTTAGCCCTCCCGTCAAAGATCAAAACTCTTTCTACATCTCATTTTTAGGTGTCTCGCTCCATTCACTCGGCTGCATTCTGCCAGAGGCATGCCATAATCTGACGGAAGGGTCTCGTCAGTTTATTCCCCTCATGTCTTGTACCTACTGGCTTAGGTATTTTCATCAAATTTATTAAAATCTATGACAGTCATGGAAAAGACTCATTTCGGTCATTAGGTATAGGGTTCGCAAATTGTTGTTCTCAAAGTGCTTCAATAATACTTACAGGCTAGAGGAAGGCTCAATAATTCACTCAAATGATGTTTCTGAGAAAGAAAAGATGAATTTTGGAAAACTGAGAGAGGTTTTCGTCCACAATAGGATAGGGAAGAAAAACCTTCTTCACTTTGTACACAGCTATCATTTTTTTAGAGAAATGTCAAAAATACAATTGCCTCGGGAGAATTGATGCACTTCTAAAGTGACCTGGGGAAAATCAAGTTTTCTCCTAGCTTGGTTAGCCAAATGACTTGCTTGATGAGTAAAATGATAATTAGACACAAATATCTTTCCAATGAACTATCATGAGCTCAATTTTTAGTTAAGGAACATCTTCCAAAGTTGACTGCAACAACACTCTGCCTTGAGGTAGCCTCATTTGACACATTTTGACCAATCTTGGGAGATTTGATTTTTGACAGGGCAACTGAACTTCAAATTGAAAAATTCCAGCTGGGTTATAAAGTAGATTCAAGGACCTTTCTAATGCGCTATTCAGCGTCCAATTTGGACACTGGGAAGGCCTCCAAAGTCTCCTGCCAAAAGCGTTATGCCCAGGCTCTATGCACCAGGCACGTGGCACGCGCTTATGCTAGGGAGCTCTAAATTACAAAACATTTATATGTTTGGATTTTCCATGAAAAGGCATGACTGCTGGTGCATGGCCAAGAAGTTTGGGCAAATTTTGAGTCCTCAGGAGGTAAAAAACACTCACGAAATGACCTTTTTGCCCCTATTTTGACACATAGGAAGCAACCTTCCGAGAATGAGGTTTTGGAGAGGCAAATGGGCACCAAATTCATAGATTGCACTTGGGTTGGAAAGTAGACTCAAAGAAATTTCGAACAAGCTATTATGCACCCAATTGGGACACTAGGAAGGCCTCCAAAATTCTCCCGCATAAAAAGCGCCACGCACAGGCTCTATGCGCCATGCACGTGGTGCGCGCTTATGATACGGAGCTCTAAATTGCAAAAAATTTATATTTTTGGATTCGGCATGAAAAATCATGAATGATGGTGCATGGCCAAGAAAGTTGGGAAAGTTTCGAGTCCCCAGACCTCTCCATCGGTCGTTTGGGTGGAAAATGCAACGCTGGGAAACAGTTGGCTCTTCGGCTTTAGTTCATTAATGATGATTGAACGACTCCCTATCTTCATCGATTTGCTTTCCCACTTATGAGGTTATTTATGGAATTGAAAATCATTTGTAAAGGGTTAGAATTTTTGGGAGCAGTGGGAGAGAAAACTCAGCTCTGCACTGCACATTTTGGCCAGGGAATTAATAAAATGATGCAGCTCTGATTCATGAGATTCATGTGGTATGATGTTTAGCAGATGTTTCTTCTTTCTGTTCCATATGTGTATTTGTTATGTTTTATACAGTCCATTCATAAACATTTCCAGTTGAATTCTTTAAAGTAAGAGAGACGGAATCCAGTTCACTGCTCTACCTCGGTAAGGTATTCATGTTGTATGTTTATTTTTTTGTTTGAAAAGGATTCATCTGCGATGCCCTTTTCAACCTTTAACAGTCTTTCCATTCCATATTATTTCAATCTTACTGATAAACCTGCTGCTTATCTTGCCTTACGAAATATTTTGTGTCCTTGATTTAATTTCCTAGCTCAGGTGTTCCTTTGGTCCCTTAAAGCCCAGACAATTCAGTCATTCAAAAATCGCCTTTTCCACATCTATTTACTAGCCTAAAATCAGTATTTCATTTTGAGTCATCTCAGACTTTATTGTTTATTTTTTCTAGTGTGACCCGGAGAGAGCCCTCTCGTGTTCTGGTAGGGCTAGCTACCAGGCTGGGCGTGGTTTGTGGTTACCCTGAATTTTGCCTTCCTTCAACCTAAGACAGATTTAAGCACTAACAGGTGGGATGGACTTTTCCAGGGGTTCCTGACCCTCTAGAAGTATAAAAAAACTTGCTCTATGCAGCACTCTCTCGCCTCGCCCTTGTCCATCGTACAACCAAAGTTAAATGGGGGTGGGGAAGCACTAGAATTTATACAACAGCTCAAGGATTCTCCTCATTACAAGCCACAAACACATCTTTGCGGACTCTGAAGCTCTAGAAATCTATTTTGTCTCCCTTTTGCCTTCCAAAGGTGAATTTCTTCACTTGGTTACTCATGCATAAAAAGGAACTAATAGGAGAGTATCTAAACAAAAGAGGCTTCCACGGGCCCCCTCCCAAATATCAGTCATTTCTCTTTTCACCTCTAGGGCAGATCCAAACCTTCAGAAAAAATCTAAAAACACAGCCTAAGAAAACATTTGTCAAGCTATTCCAAAATGCCTTTAGTGGAAAGTGTGGTTATCTTGAAATGAGTGTTTTTTCAACAACAGGATCCCGAAATTAGTGGATGTGGCTGCCAAAGTTAAAGCTCTCTTGTTGGAAATAATAGTTAAATCATATTTTGCCTTTATATTATCTGCAGAAGTCTCTGCTGGCTAGGACCCTGTGTGTCAGGAGAAAGGAAAGATTCAATCAACAAACCAATGAAAGATCCTACTTAGCGCTTGTGTCTCACTGAAGGAGACTTTCTTAAGTGGTGGCAGGGAACCCAAAAGCCATTATCTTCTTTGATGGAGCGTCCAAGGGGAACCCAAGCATTGCAAGTGTAGGGGAATTGATTCTTTACCCAGACAGATCGAAAATAACTAGCTTCAGTTGGGGCCTAGGTAGAGTTGTAGTCTCCTAAAAGCTAGCTAAGAAGTTAGATTACAAAACAATCCAAATATTCAAAGACTCGGAGCTTCTAATAAAGCCCTCAAACATCGAAGATTATTTTCATAACCGGACTTTAAACAAAACCTTGTAGAGAATTCAAAACACTTTGAAAGACTTCGACACAGTCGACTCATAACATATTCTGCCGAATTTAAACAAACAAGCAGACTTGCTAGCAGATAAAGGTTGCATGGTATCTCAAGGTAATCTTAGCCTTAATGGACGATGGTGCTTGATTCATCCTTTGCCTTAGACAATCTAGAGAAGGCAAATCTGCTCTCTCTGGCCCCAATTTTCAGAGGGAGAAGGAAGAACAGGTCGAAGGAACAATAGCGACAGAAGGAAAAAAAGAAGATTAAGGAAGAACAACAGAAAGAACAACAACCAAAAGGAACAACAACAGAAGGAATAGCACCAAAAGGAACAACAAGAAGAAGGAACAATAGTAGAATGAACAACATACGAAGAAACAGTAGGCCGAAGGAACATCAATAGAAGGAACATCATCTAAAGGAACAATAGGCTAAAGGAACAATAGGTCGAAGGAACAACAGACCGAAAGAACATGGAGAAGAAACGACAAACTTAAGGAACAACGAAAAGAAAAATGCAAGCAAAAGGTCGCAAAAATTGCTCTTCTAGAGTTAATATGTAAGGCAAAAAACAATAATATCCAAAGAACTCACAGAACTTTCGAATATAAGCATAGGGGAAGGGACTACCATCAACTCATTCTCATTGCTCAGTTTTTAAAAAGCTACTGTCGATTGTAATAGGAGCTTGCTTCACTTTTGGCAATAAGAACATAATCATTCTTGTTATATATATATAATATTATATGTAAAGAAAACCCAAAATGGGTGTGAATATAAACCCATTTGGAGAATATGCCATGAAAATTTTGGAAGGATTAGAGAAATCTAAGTATGCCAACCTGTAAATAATGATAAGTGGAATATAATCCTCAAAATGCGTAAACTACCATGGCATGAGTTATTATACGAAACATGTAATTCAAATTTGATTATAATTGGGTTAAAAATATTGAATTCCTAGGACAGGGATTTAAACATATGGTGAAGGAAGAAAAGAGGTTAGGTTTAACTATATATTTGAGAAGTATATTTGTGATATCCACAGCTACAAGAAAAAAATAGAGCGTTAGTAGAAGTCAGAGCAAAAACTAAATTTAAATTTAATGTAGGAAACATGCAATTGTGACAAGTAATTACAACGTGTTGACAAGAAAATATTTGAATAGAAAGTATTGAAGTTAATAGAACGCATAAAGGGATAACCCCAATTTTCCTAAAGAAATTCAGGAGGGGAAATCCCTCTACTTTTAGAATGTAAATACAAAAAACAAAAAAATGAAATACGTGTTACCTCTACTAGGCATGAGCAAGAGAACTACAGTGGTGAGAAACTAGAAGGGTTTTCAACGAATCACAATGTTCATTACAAGTTGAACAGAGTGGCTACGTGAATGGATGAGAGTAGGTTTTTCTACCCTCTCAAAAAGTTCAATGCAATACTCATCGTCATATTCCATCATGTGATTGCAGCCATAGATGATTTCTTTAAGACAATGGACCCACATGATCTCCATGTGAAGCGTGAAGAGTAATGTACTGCATGTGCTATGGCTAGTGATGCTACATGTCAAATATGTAATCCCAAAAACCTTATTCGATATATGAACCATGGTTACAAATCCTTAAAATGATATTGGTAGATTAATGTACTACCCTTATATTTATGAGCTATAAATAGGAGACAAACATAATAATTAAA
The DNA here is from genome assembly GCA_000404065.3 of Pinus taeda. Classification (NCBI taxonomy): domain Eukaryota; kingdom Viridiplantae; phylum Streptophyta; class Pinopsida; order Pinales; family Pinaceae; genus Pinus; species Pinus taeda. The sequence goes on from APFE030156292.1 coordinate 175,680, forward strand.
GAAATAGTTATACTCAAATGGTTTTAATGCTTATATATAATGGCTATGTGTACAAGTCCTTGATATAATAAGGCATTCCCTACAATATAGAAAATCATAATTATAGTACTATAATAACACACAAAAAATGTATGTCCAATAAAATGAATAGAAATGATAACTTGGAATGAAAGCATGTCATGGTTTATGTTGAATGGAAGAAATCCAATAATTTCTTGTATCAATATAATCCAATACAGGTTTACATATAAACATGGTGTACCTTTAGTAGTTTATTTTCACAAATTAAATAATATATATTTTGTTTGGAAAAGACATATAATATGTTACCCTTTTGATGGTGTTCAATAAATTACTTATAATTACTTATGAAGAAAGAAAACTATCATGAATAGAGGCTAATCCTAACACAAATATGGGAGTGGAGTGTGTAGAACCTACCATGTGAGTGGTGTGTATTCAAAGTAAAGTAATGATGATCTTAAAGCATTCAACCCATATCGTAAGGAAGTTCATTCCAAATTGTAAGGGATAATCAATAAGTTAAATGAGAACATAACTAAGCATCCTTATAAGTTAGGATAGATTTGTGTAAGAATATATTTATGAGGCTTTAAGGGTAATTATGGTGAACATTATAATAATAATAATAATAAAATCAGGTGTAAAAGAGGTATTTTATATAAATAAATTAAAAAAAAATGTAAGTGGAAATATTTTATTCTTTTTTATTCTTACTAGATTTGTAATTAAGATGGAATATATTATATTGTTATATAGCTAGCATAGATCCATCTCAACTATTACCTACGAGCTCAAACATAGTTCAAAATCTTCAAAATGCAAATATTTTCTTTTAAAAACTCTTGGCTATTGGTATATTTGAAGTTCGATGGATCTATGTTGATTTTGATAAAACACACACACTTTATATATATATATATATATATATATATATATATAATAAATATATATATATATTTATATATATATATATAAAATAAAGTGGCATTGAAATTTTTTATTTATATTTTACATTCTACACATTACAATGTTAATACATCCCTAATAATATTTATAAGTATAAAATATATATCCATAAGGTTCTTTAGATCAATGAATGGACAATGAAAAAATGGTAGAGTTCGGTCCCTTATTTTTCAGTCACCTTTCAAAGCCTTATCTAAGTGCAAGAATTCCTTAGAAATCATGTTCTATTCTCTCAAAACATAAATACTTGATAAAGAAGTATAAGTAGATTTCAATGAAATGATATCCTCCAAAAAGATGTGCAAGAGAAATGAAATTGTAAGTTCATCCATGAATGGAGAATGAAAAAAATGGTAGAGTTCGGTCCCTTATTTTTCAGTCACCTATCAAAGCCCCTGATCCAAGCGCAAGCATTCCTTAGAAATCCTGTCAATAGTCGTGTTGCGTTCTCTTAAAAGATAAATACATGTTAAGAAGTATAAGTAGATTTCAAACGCATGATATCCTCCAAAAATATGTGCAAGGGAAATGAAATGACACACTTCGTCCCCCTTGACGTAGTTCACAACTAGTAAAAATCCTCGAAGATCTCAAGTTGTTCACATCCTTCTTCAAAAGAAAAATAAATTAATGATCTATAATCTAAAAGTTATGCCCAATTGTTGGAGGGGAAACTGGTAAAAATCATCGAAGATCTCAAGTTGTTGACATTTTTCTTTAAAAGAAAAATAAATTAATGATCTGGAAGCTAAAAGTTCTGCCCAATTGTTGGAGCCCCTCCAATACCCATATTGACAAAAAATAACAATTTTTTTCATGCAAAATGAAGCATAAACCCCCCCACGTATTTCACCTTCTACTTAGATGCCATGTCGAGGTATCCCCATGGGAGTTAATGTTTGGGACCTCTATTATAACATTCCTAGAATTTGCAAAAACTTTAAACCATGGGCAGCGATCTAAAATAGTATAACATTAGTAGCTACCTTGTCCATATTAGATAAAATATCCTAAAAAATTAATATAATATGATTCAACCATATACCAAAACATAGGACAAGTGGAAGAGATCGTAATAATCTGATTTCCCTATCCTCAACCTAGGCCTTTCAAATTTCCAAGAAATAATCCCCTTCCCAACTTCATGCACCACCAAGAACTATCCTATAGGTTGCTCAAACTTGCTTAGAAAATGATCAATTTTTTACATCACCCTAAAGAATGCAACAACTTGGTCCTATTTTGTCAAAAAATTGCATCAAATCCCATGTCTAAATAGATCCTCCAATAATACACCATGCAAAAAATGAGATTCAGATGGGAATTTTGATTTACATATAACACACCACCACCAAATCATACCATAAAATTTAGTTGAATATATGAGAATAATAAATTTTGGAGGGTAAAATCCATTCGAAGCCACTGAACAAATGAGCTTGTCCTCAGAGTTAGTGAGGAATATATGAGAATAATAAAAATAATTTATGAAGAGTAGTATGATCATGGTTATTTATGTGAAATCCTTGAGAAGCCTCGATCCCTAAGAGAGTCAATGAGTACCTGGGATAAAATATGATTGATACAACTATCTAGCAATGGATCAAGGCCTAGATGAACCCTAGGCCTGGCCCCATTGTCAATATTCCAAGCTAGCCCAAAGGATATCAACTGAAATGAATTTAAAAGCATGCACACCACCAATATATTTTGTCTTTGTTCGTTCTATGGACAAACCCATTCATCGAAGGAATAAGGGGTGAAATAATTTTGATGAATAAGATGAGTCCATAAGTTGTTAGTAGATAAGAGGTGCCACCCATATTTGGAAGCCAAATCCTTTGAAAACATGAACATATTTTTAAGGTCCCAACCTCTAAGAAGCTTTGGAACAACAAGATGTGACCATTTCACTGAAGGAAAAACACAGTGTTTTTGTGTTCCTCCCCATAAAAACTTGAAGCATATCCTCCTCACTTATTTCAGCACACCTTTGGGAATCCATGCCAAAGACATCCAATAAATTGGTATTGCTTGAAGTACAAATTTAGCTAAAACTAGTCGACCAACCTTAGAAATCCATTCAAAACTCAAACATTTAAACATTTTCTCCAACTTTAAAATCAACAACTTCCAGTCGTCCTTTTTGTAACAATTTAACTTTAAATGGAAGCCCAAATATTTGAGAGCTCCCTCAAGCTTAGAGATTGCAAAGGTGAACTTTGAGTTCATGTTTTTTATCTCATGTTCATTTAGATTGAAAGTGGATATCGTGGAGTTTTTCTCATTTATAACTAAACCCATGGCCTTAGCAAACAAAAGAAGAATTTCTTAAAGTTTTGTGAGATCTCGGGCCTCCCCATTACAAAAGAGAAGAATATCATCAACTAAGAGTAGGTGAATAATCATGAGAAGTTGGGAAACTACCACCCCTTTGAATTCACATCTCCTATCTCCCTCAATTAACATGCAACTAAGGCCTTTTGCAACAACAAAAAACCAGAATTGGAGATAAAGGGCACCCTTGTCTTAGGCCCAGTTGAGATGAAAAGAAGGAGGATGAATAACCATTGATAATAAAACTTAAAGATACATAAATCACACAAATCATAGTCCATTTGATGAATGAAACCTTGAACCCAACATGTTTAAGAATAAGGCAAAGAAAGAGACAATTTACCTTATCATATTCCTTAAATAGATCAATCTTTATAACCAACCATTTTTCCTTTAGAATTTACAAACTATGTAGACATTCATGTGCCACACCTATAGCTTCATGAATCTTCCTACCCTCAAGGAACCCAAATTGTTCTTGGGAAATGAACTTTGAGAGAATAGGCTTAATTCTTCAAGCGATAACGATTTAAATAACCTTGTAAATCCAATTGCATAATGAAATAGGTCGAGACTCCTCAAAGGAAGTAAGGTTCTCGACTTTGGAATTAATGTAATAAATGTTGAGTTGAAGGCATGGTAAATCCTTCTTTCACTTCTAGATTCCTTAATCAAATTTAAAACGTCCGATCCCATGGTGTCATAAAAAGCAATGAAAAATTTAATAGTCCGACCATCTGACCTTGGGCTTTTATCCTTTTGGAAACTCTAGAGAACAACTTTTATTTCTTGAGCTGAGGCTTCCTCCATTAAATGCCTTTTATCATCAACCGAGGCTTCCTCCATTAAATCCCTATTATCATCAGCGTCCACCTACCTAGTGAAGTATTGTGCCACATGAATTGATTTTGAAATAGTAGAACCCACAAATTCTGAGAAGGTAGTTTTGAAATGTTCCATACGCAGAAAAGCTAGGCCTTTGAAAGAGGTAATCTTATTTCCCTCATGCCCCTCCACACTCAAAATTTTGTTTTCTAGCTTCCTCCCTTTTGCATATCAATGAAAAAAATGTATTTTCATCACCATAATCAAGCCATATAACATGACTCTTAATATGTCAGGAAGCCTCCTTAGAGTCTAGAATAGTCTAGAATCTTCCTTTCCTTCGAAATCAGGCAAAAAAAGGTCCCTGGAGTCCTATGAATTGAAGTCCTCACCGTTTGTGTTATAGAAACCCGCAATCTATTGTTCAATGTCGACTAGATCCTCTTCCTCCTCCTTTCTAGTATTTTCCAACCATTACTTTGACAAATATTTAATATGTTTCATATTAGACATAAAATGGGAGGTTGTCGAATGGCCCAATCCGTCCACATAAGGACACCGATTGTACATGAACAATTCATAAAAACTTCACACATATATCCCATAAGAATTCATCCTAAATGGACTAAATGGACAATCTAGATTTTGTGTATGCCCCTTAATTTCAAATAAAATAGGGGCATTATCAGATACACCCCACCCATGGACGAAAAGCATGGAATCTATGGATCAAAGTATCATAAAAAAGAAATTGGTCCAACATTTTATCAATATAATTCTCTTCCCCCACATATTCGTCTAGGTGGGTGAAATACGACCAGGAGAAACATCAGAAAGGTTCATAGAATCAATATTGTGTGAGAAAGCATGTTTCAATGAGTCAGTTCTAACATTTTTTCCCCACAATTCCACCTCTCCCATGGAATAATTCACATCACTCCTACGATCAAGTTATCCACATCTAGGATAGATTTACTAAAAATTCCATTCCAGTACCGCACCTGGTCCTCATATGGCCCATATTATATTTACTAAGCTGAAGGAAAAATCCAAATCAATGGAGACTCCCATTATGCCTAATCCAGAATGAACACTCCATAGTATTCGACCTAGAACTTCCTTGTAACACACACTTATTTGGGATCTTTGTTAATTTCAATTTTCTCTGGTCTCTGTTACAGTGTCACTTTACATTTTCATCATAATTACTATGGAGGAGACAGATAGTGTTAGTGGGACACAGCTTGGGAGGCCTTAGCGTAGCTCGTGGATCTGAAGATTTCCCGCATCTTATTGCGGTAGGAGTATATATCTGCGCTCTTATGTTTCGAGGTGGAGAATCCATGCAGCGGGAAAAGGAAATTGTAAGAATTTTAGCTCTTATAAAGATATAATTAACAAAATAAAAATGCAGATATAACTGAGAGTAAAATTGATTGCCTCTGCAGATGGACCCGACCAGAGTTGTTGAGCATCATGAATATAGCTTCGGTAATGGCATCGAAGAACCTCCGACGTCTGTACTAGTGCCTAAAAAGTTTCAGAAGGATTTGTTCTACGGTACAACCTCGACATTGGTAAGTGCATTAATTATCATAATAATGATAATATTATTTATTTATTAATTAATCTCTTAAAAGGAGTAGCACTAAATATAATTTGATGTTGACAGGATGCCACTTTGGCTTCTCTGTTGCTCCGACCATGTCCATCCAGGTCACTGACAAACCTTAGGCTGGAGACCACAGATGAGCGGTATGGGGTTGTTCCAAGAGTTTATATCAAAACTACAAAAGATAACGCGTTCTCTCTTTTCAAGCAAGAAGAGTTCATTGCCAATTCGCCACCAGAGAAGGTTTATATCCTGGACTCGGACCATAGCCCATTCTTCTCTACACCGGAGAAGCTGCATAGCCTGCTATTGGACATTGCCAACACATACTGCTTATGGTTGCAGTTAGTCTCTTTTACATCGAACGAAAAATCTTCGGGGCTTGTCTTTATCAGAAGTTTAGTATTATCAGAAATTTGGTATTTATTTAAACATAAGTATTTATTTGGGAGAAAAGTTTGGCTTGCTTCTCAGGTCTAATTTTTTTTTTTCATTTTCATTGTAGTCTTTTTAATCCAGGTGAAAACAGCTTCTTAATCCAGGTCAAGCTTCTGGTTATTCTTGCATTAGTTGGGTTAATGTCTTGTTTTTGGACACATTCTAAGAGGGTCCTAAATTGTTATGGTTGTTTTTGCATGGGTTGGGTTGGTTGAAAGTTTTTATTATATTTTATTAAAAATTGACTAAATAATAAATATAAATATATTTTTTTTGGTTTTTTTGTTTAAATTTGGTTAATTTTGTTTTAGATTCATTTTAATTTTGGATTTACAAATCGACAAGATTTTATTAATTATTATTTCACTCAAAAACTTTGTAATTAAGAGATTTGATCCTCTAGATTTATTGGATAGATCTAGAATTAAATTTAAATCTAAATGAGATAATTATTAATTATACTTATAATTGTAAATATAAATTTTATTTTATTTATTTTTTAAATTAAATTTTATTATGAAATCGAAAAATTAACTAAATAAATATAATCAGAAATATATTTTTTTGGTTTTTTTGTGTTTTTTGTTAATTTTAATTGTTTAAGATTATTTTAAAATTTTGGATTTACTAAATAAACAGATATTATTATTATTTCAACTCAAACAACTTTTTGTACCTTAAAGCAGATTTGATCCTCTAGATATTGGAATAGATCTAAAATTAAATTAAATCTAAAATGAATATAATTAATTAATTATAATTAATTGTAAATATAAATATAATATTTATTTTATTTTATTTTTAATTTATTTATTATTATATTATTATATTATTATTATGGTATTTGAGCAAATTAATGTTTTATTAATATTATAATTATTTATCTCTATTTTATTTTATTTATTACTTTACAAGTCAAAATGTTGAAGGGAAAAGATAAAACAAGACATTATATCTTTTTCATATTAAACTAAGAGAGTGTTTATGAGGCTCAATAATTTTTTATGATGTATAATATTCTTATTAATTGTTTAAGAGGAAAAGAGAGAACAAGACATTATATCTTTTTCATACTAAACTAAATAGTGTATGAGGCTCAATAATTTTTTTATATTGGTAATGATATTCTTATTAACCATGGGAGCAAATTTTTTATTAAAAAGTTAATTTTAACCAACAAAGTATGTTTTAATAGATTTTAAAAGTTAAATTATAATATTGAGGAGTCATTTATATTATTATTATTTCCATGTTATCATTTATTTGTGTCCTATTATTATTAATGAATTTTTTAGAAAAACTAATGCATTCGAATCTTCTTTAGGTACATGAAATATATATTTTCCTTTTCTCATTTACGTGATTATTTTATTGCGCTGTGCTATTATTTTGTTAAGTATTCACCTCATTAGCTTAGTAATGAGAATTACGCATTGGTTACTTTATTATTTTCTTGGGTTGTTTTATTATTTTAAAGTCTTTTTTCATTAGATTAGCTAAGTAACCAGGATTAATTTATTTGTTGGTTTGATGTTTTATTTCTATCAATATATTTTGTTTATTTGTATGTTGTCTAAGTTGTTTAGAGATTACATTATGTTTTGACATATGGTTTTAGAAATCTCGACTATGTTTTATCTAAGCTATCAATTTTGGTTGCACAAGTTCTTAATATGGTTGAAATTTTTCCCAAGAAGTTTCCAACTAGTGATCTTTACATCACATAGTAACTTAACAACATGCCCCATATGCCATTGGGAATTTTTATAAAAAAAATTAATTAGGGATATTTTGAGGTATAAAATAAACCTCCCATAAGATATAATTAAAAATTATAAGTTAGCCATCTTTTGAGGAAGGTATATTTACAACTTAAATGTTACATTACAAATTATAAAATTTAATTGGTTACATTACTTATAAATCTAATAAAATTAAATTGAATAGATATTTAGGAATAAAATGAATAGAAAATGTGATTAGAAATAAATTACTTATAAAAAATATAAAATAATTTTAATACAAAATATTGTACTCATGGTACATTTTCTATAGATGAATTATTCAAAAAAAATAGTATTTATAAACTAACATTCATATAAGTGATAATATAATATTTTTAATATGTATTTAAAAATATGTTAATTAGAAATTACCCTAGATGTTCCAAAGGAAAAGTCATAAGGCATAAATTTGAGAAGAACTTTGACATATAGAGGATCTCTAATATAAAAATTGGTAAACAAAATGTCATTCAAACATAGAAGATAAAGACAAATCGCTTACATTATGCCAAATTTATATACTATATAACCTTTCCAACATAGATTGCCTCTAAATCTTCAAAGATACTCTTTCAAGTTGCAATAGCAAATATGTGAATAAAAAAAAATAGTTTAGATTTTTTTAGCAATACCGTGAAATTAAAATTGTTTAGAAAACTCTCAAGAATAGTGATTACATGCAACATGATGAATATGCCAATTTTCATGGATTAAAAAATTTATATGTTTTCACCACACCATATTTAAATACAAAACTCTACATATTACTTTGAAAATATAAAGATAAATGATTATAATATTTACAATATAATTATTTGAATTTATATATTTAGATTTTTTTTCCATCTCAATTAATTAGTTAATTAATTGTCAAAGATATATATGTTAAAGAATGTATTTTTACTTCCAAAAATATAATATATCTTAACTATATTAGATAAAAATGTGTTCATAAGTTAAATGTGTATGTACTTTTTTATATGTAATATTATAGTTTCAAATGCAAAGGGCAGAGTAATTCACTATATGGCTTCACATTGAACTTCACATTAACTTCTTCTTATAAGTTAAATTATTAAAAAAAATATTTATCTTAATCTTCTTTTATACAATGGTATGTGACTTTTAATATTATGATAATAACACCTCTGTATTAATTTATGTCTTCGATAAATAGTTTCTACAACATTTGAAAGTTTTATATGGATTCATGCTTATATGGTTGGACTTAGCACACCTTTGTGCCGTAAAGCGTTCCCCTCTGAAATCAACTCCCCCAGTTCTCTTTCTGTCCTAATCCTGACTGCCAGATCCATTGTTAGATGATTGAACAATGACCTCCCATCCAATTTAATTAAAAAATAAATAAAAACCCTCTAATGTTAAATTAGTTAATTAAAAAATTATTTAATTTTAATTTTGGCTAGCTGGTTGGTTGTGCATGCAAATAGCCAGCCATGTTTTCTAAGGAGAAGTACAGGGTGAATACCTTCTTTGATTCGGGTAACCACCCGCCCCGCTGCAGCCCTAACCCCTCAGTGTTCCTGGTGCTTCTTGGTGCTTTTGGATGGAAGGGTTCCGACGTCGAGACAATTTGGAAAACACGGGATATGCCCATCTTGGTAGTAAAATTAGTTAATTAAAAATTTATTTAATCTTTATTTTAGTTAGCGAGTCAGTTGTGCACGTGAATAGCCAACCGCATTTGTTGGAGAGAAGTGCACAGAAAATACCTTCTTTGATTCAGGTAACCACCCACCCCACCGTAGCCCCAAACCTTCAGTGTTCTTGGTGCTTCCTCGTGCTTCCAAATTCAAGGGTTCCGAGGTCTAAACAATTTAGAAAACACAGGATATGCCTGTCTCGATATGCTTGAATGTCGATACCCCTCATTAGATCTCTCCAGATAGGTCTCGTGGGCATGGTTACTACTAGCAGACTCTACCTATCGATGTCTTCTCACAAGTGCATACATCCTCCTTATCATTATTAAGGTGGTAAGAACACTTAGTTATTTCCTTACTCGCCTTACCCTTCCATTCGTATTTCTACAACAATGGTAAATTTCTATTTGACAAGGGTATTGAAATTACCATCAATTTGATTTTGGAAGTTCAGGTTTTAATACTTTCATGGGGTTGCCTTACCTTTGAGATTCGGTAATGGGTTTCTCCCTGTGAGGGCTTAGGCAACTTTCCTATTTTAACTAGTTTGGAGTCTTGTAGCCTGTGATACAAAAGCTTTGTAAGAAGAGAATTGTCCTCAGTAGGTTGTGATATAGAAGCTCTATAAGTCTATTGCTTGAAACATCATATCAAGAATCGTTTGCAAGACATGCATTGCAAGATTTAATTTCTGTAGCCTATTTTAAGCTCAGTGCTTGTTTTTAAAGCTCAATGTTATTGGTAATAGTGTCCACTCGGAGCTGTTATTCCCACTAAGACTGGTAGCTATCTTAGAAAAAAACAAGTAAAGTCTACTTTCACTTTCCTTTATGAAAATAGATAGGAGTGGAATAAAGGACACCAACCTTAGTCTTGCGCTTGGTTCCTTATTTGATTCCTCTCCTTCCTCATAGGTCTTTGCCGCTTCTTCTTCGTTTGCCCAGCTTCAAAGAGCACTTGTGGAATGACAGCAACATTATACTATCGAAGAACAAATATCTATATTCATAAATAACACAAGACCAGATATGTGTTAACCATACAAATGCATATATAAGCAAACATACAAGAATATGGAGGAAAAGTTGAATAGCTTTATTAAGATCAAGAATAGCAAGAGGATTACAACCATATGTTCTGACCCAGCATCATCCTCCAGCAAGAAAGCCCTTCTTCACCTCGAGTAAAGCTTAGATCACCCAACACTATGAAGTTACACCAAAAAACCAACAGCACTTCTTTACAAGATACAAGATTCCAGCCTCTGGATCTCTGTGATGAGGGATCCATATATAGATGATTGTAGGGGGGTGAGTCATCTTCTGGGGTTTTGATTAGTGTCTTCTCTCTGAAGTTCTTGATTCCACTTGGAGAATGATGATCTCTACTCATCCTGGTCGAAAACAGAGAGGCAAGTGTCAGAGGGGAAGCTTCTGGAAGATTCCATGATCTTCCACCTCGCAAATTGTCCCTGCCATTTGTCCATTCCTGACCATCACACCCTACAGAGGGGCCATTCAGAATGCATTGCACCTTTTACACTCGGAAGGTGATATGCATCACACCCTCTACACTGGGTATTCAGTATGGTCCAGTTTGGACCATTTTTTAGCAGTTTTTAGTGGAGAACTTCTGGGAGATGATGTAATCAGCTGACCTTTTTCCTTTACGCAGTGAAGCAACACTTTTAGGGACTTAGGAGCCCTTATTTTATTGAGATTTTTGATTGGGGTTATAGTGCCCAAAAATGTCTATAACAGTTGCCCCCTAAAGCATGAGGTCGTTAATCTTTTAATGTCAGGTGAAATGCTTTATCATGAGGATCCGATGTTTTTTCAAGCTGGGAGGCGACCTGTAATAAGATACAATACAATACATTATCTTGACAACATTTTTTCATGATCTAGTTGAGGCGGGCATTCCCATGCTCAACTTTATAAAATTCATTTCATGTACATAGGACAGACAATCGTCTGTGTGGCAAACTGATGATTCAGACCTCATCATCCTTTGATTTGGATGATCATCTATTTGGCAATGATGTACATTTGATGTCTTTATATTCCTAAATATATCGCAGCCTGGATGGATGAAACTAGATCTGGGGTCTTCAAACTCTTTCAATCTTCACTCACAGTACAAGTCGATCCATGTGAAAAATGTTCTGGAGTCAAACATGGAAAGACGTCACCTCATTACCAGCCAATGATGTAAGCTGTTAATAGGCACGTGAGGAATCACCAATAATGACAATGACCCTCAGGGTACTACAATACAATTCGCGTGGTGTGAAAAAGGGACTTGGCATCGAACACCATGGAAAATCTCTCGATTGAAGGCCATTGATGTAAACCTGTCGTCGAAAGTGAGAAACTTGCCATTGAGGCATGCAAGCTTCAAAGTACTGAAAGGGGTTGTTCCTAAGTCAACTTCTTGGATAATGAGCTGATGTCGACAAGAAGTGACCTATCGTAGGAGGGCCTTAATGAATCCCACATCTACAACACAAAATGAACCAAATGATTTTGGAGGTGAAAACGATCTGATGATACAGTGTTCAGGGTGGCGGTTATGAAAGAATGGAGCGTGAATGTACTGCAATGGGTGAGACACACGTGAATTGTCTGAATGACTTATCTTGAACATATCAGTGATACTGACGATGGATTGGTAGCGTTAACCCCAGAGATGGATAGTGTGACAGACCAATGGTGATATGACCAGTGAACGGAACAACCCAACCCAGCTTGCATGTGGAAGGAAAGTGTCATGTTCAAGAGCGACTTGCTACCAATAAAGCTTTTTCAAGTTTTCTTCCCAATTTTCCCTAGTCATTGCTGACCAGTACCTCTTTATTTTTGTCAAGCTTGAGGAGGATAACATATGCTTGTTCTATAATCCGCCCTTCGGCCGAACCTGTCGCTGTATTGTAGCGAGCCTAGTGAAAATGAAACTCGTTCTCGTCCATTTGGATGAGTTTGTCGCTATTCGATTTTAACGAGTTTAACGACAAAGATAACTCAGTCCTTTTCAATTTTAGAGAGTCTGAAAGGAATGGAAAGGAGACTCCAAATATTATTTTTCGTCATATAATCCGTTAAGTCTGAAAAAGCGTAAAATAATACGAAAGGGATGAATTTTCGATAGCTTTAACGACCCGAACAAGGCAAGCACTCGATCGTTTTGTGTAATAATCCCTCAAGTCCAAAAAGATTAAAATCTAGCAGAGGGATAACACTTCCGATGACTTTAATGAGCTGGAGAGGCTAATTTCTCAGCAATCTTTTCATATTTTACGAGTTAGTTGAAAAGAGCTTAAAGGAGACTCATTTTTTAGGAACGAGTGACGATTTCGAGTAGCAGCTTATTCGAGGTAAGGTTTGGAATTTTCCAATCATGGTAGTGTCACAAGGATGGTTAGTAGAATCACTCTTCGCAGATGTTCCTCGAAAGGGTAAACAATCAAATGGAGGTGAATGATTGGCTGAAAACAGAGTGGAGGTGATGATGAGAACATGACCAAGGCTCAAAAGCTGATAATAAGGCATTCACAATGGTTATTTACCAGTTCATTTTTTAATGAGCTTGATCTCTGGGGGAAACATTTGCTCATAGCTTATGTTTATTTTTTAACGAGCTTCAACTATGCGTTAAAACGGCTTGTGGCAGGTTTATTTTTAAACGAGCTTGAACCCTGTGGTAACACTGCTTGCGAGTTGTATAATAAGGATGTCTCATTCAAGATGCCATTTTTAAGGGGCTTGCAACTTTTGGAAGCTTTGCCCCGGATCCTTTCTTTATGCAAGCTAGGAAACGACCAACCTTACAGGTTTAAAGGGTTAGAGGTCCTACAAATTTAAAAAATAAATAGTCGCTCTGCGCTTGCATGCAGAGAGGTTTGCATGCTCCCAAGTATAGCAAAAAATTCCCAGGTTACCATGAAAGTTCCATCCGTGTAGCAGATAAAATGCTCCCTTGGCGATGTCTACCAAAATAGACAAAGGTGAGTGGTGGAGACGCCTTTACTCACATAAATTTAATGAAGATATCTTATTCCAGCCTAATCCCATTTTCCTATGAGGACAGGTGTATCAGACTAGTCATATATCCTCCGCGGAAACCTACTATATACCCAAGGTTTTCCTGCCGAAGCAGACCAGGGTGCATGCCCCTTGGGTTTCAGTCATATCCTCCTGAATCACTCGTGCTCATCAGGTGGACGGACTGGAGATCGATGAGACATTCCTTGCATGAAAAGACCATTTAGGGATGGTAGTTGACTATTTGCGATGTGTGAACCGGGGAATGACATTTGGTCTATGAGCTTGACCATTCTGCCTTTGTGCGGAAAACACATTACTCTAAAGAGTGAGGAGACGACGACTCCCATGCAATAAATATAGTCGCGTCCAAAGAGTAGATTATAATCCAAGGGTCCTTGAACTACCATCATGTTCATGTGAATGGTTTTCCTTCTCAAAGTAATGGGCACATTTGGAAGAATCCCTAATGGTTGACTGGTTCCTTTGTCAAAGCCTGTCAGATTTCTCATTTCAGGCAAAAGCGATGGCGAACCAAGCACTTTCCAAGTAGTTGAGGAAAGGATACTCACAGAAGCCCCTTCATCGATGATGGTACCAGCCATGGCCATTCTGTAAGCTTGTACAATGATTTAGAATGGTACACTAGTTGGTAAACAGGGTCTGCCTAGTAGATTCCAGTCAAAGGAAACGACTAGGTTGCTTGGAGCTGGGACTGAATAGACGACCGGATATGACTGTGATGAACTTCCTTCCTGCGATAAAGGAACGGGTAGACTACCCCCAGGTTCACCGGAGTCTGTGTTTACGAAAAGAATTTGAACGGTGTCATTCTCTTTCTCTTCAATGACGGTATCATTCGAAGATGAAGATTCTGAAGGCAAGACCGGGTCAACTGCTGCCTCGACCTTTTGACTTTCGTCTGGTATGGATTCAGAAGGTTCATTATCAATGATAGACACTTTGGCCAACCACAATGGCGGGCCAGCCCGATTTTCAACCAGTGGTGGACTTGGCAAGAGTTTTTTATATCCAGGAGCGAGACGTAGTGGTGAAGCAGGACGGTCATCCAAAACTATTTTAGCTTCGTCAAGGAAGGGACAACGGTGGACGACGTGATTGCCTTCACACAATTTACAAGGAAACCTGAGATTCCTTTTCTATCCAGGTGCCTCACTTTCACTGGTTGATGGTGTGCATTCAACATGATCATCAGAGGTTGACGACACCAGATTTTGCAAACGAGGAGACCAGTCCCTTAAGATCTGAGGGATGCAGGGACAATCTCGGTGATAGTGGTCTCCATTGCAAATGACACAAGGAGATTTAGGTTTAGATGGTACGGTGTGAGGATTTTCACTAGATGACGCTTGGTTGCCCCCTTTCGATTTTGGTTCCTTTTTCTTCTTTTCCTTTTTCTCTTTCTTCTTCTTCTTCTTCTCGGTTACTTGATTTTTATCTTTACCAGCTTTATCAAGTGAAGAGGAAGGAGGAGAGGGAGAATCAGACGAAGTAGAAGGTTGGTGGGCAACTCTAGTATCATCTAATTGCTGACTTGACTGTTCAGGAATTACGGTATTCTGAACGACAGAGGTAGAGAAGAGCTAGACAGGAAAACCAATTGTTAACCCTAGAAGTGACAATGTGGCCATATGGGGTGCACCAACATCTCCCCAAGAGGAGAAGGGACTAGGATTTCCTCCAAGGGGAAATTCTTGGTTGGTAGACTCCATTTTTCTCAGCCTAAAGAACAACAGGGGAATTTGTGATGTTATTCCGCTTAAAATAAATTTTAGACACTTTGACACAACTTGTTTTTTCAATTTTAAAGAGTCGAGAAAAAACAAAAGATGACTCTAGTCACCTTTGATTCTTAGTGAGCCTGAAGTGACAAGTGCTCAGATGGACCTTTTCTTTTAAGGTGTCTGAAAAGGAGCAAAATAGACTTCTCTGGAGATCTAGGCAGAGGGGATTACCAAACCAATCGAAAAATTGTAGAATACTTTTTACGGTACGGCAGTCAATCTTCCTGAATGCTATGTTCAGTGCATTGCGATCGATAGGGCGGAAAACACGACTTCCTAAGGATAAAGGATGTAGCCTATTGTGGTCTCCCAATATATACTCGACGATACGTGGGAGCACAAGTCCCTACTGGCACTTGCCGTCTCAGAGTGGAGGAATCACCCAACCAACAATGAAAACAATGGTTACTAGGTTTTACGACACCAGAATACGTCTCTAGCCTAGACCTCTAGATGTTGTGTGTTAGGTTCCAAAGCGTTGTTAGATTCATTAAATTTATTTTAAGTTGACCTTGCATAAAAATTTTCCTTTCAGGTTCACCGCATGATGTCTATACAATTCCTAAAATGCAGTCTAAGATGATAAACAAATGTTTAATCTTCTTTTTGCAATGAAAATCCTAGCTAATAAGGAAAGAAAGTTGAGAATCTTTCAATAAAGAGCACAGAGCACACACTAAATGCACCATCCTAAATAAAACCAAGCAGTCTAAATGCAAATGCACATGCATGTATTTGTTTTTAGCCTTCTTAATGTATGAATGACGATAAGAAAGCTAAGTGCAAATCTGAATTATTTTCAAAGTGACAGTACTCAACAAATTTATTTTCAAAATGAAGTGAAGATAAGAGAGACACTTTGCGATTTCGAAATGAAAATTGCTTTCCGACACTTTAAAAACTACTAATTCAAATCATATGAAATAGTAACCATATAATCGACTACCAAGAACAATGGGATTCTCTTCTATAACTAAAAACGACAGCTACGACACTTTCAGATTTAACACAGTTCGATTATGCTACTTTTTTGCAAAAGAGAACTGAAAATGGCACACAATACATAAAAACACTTACAGTTCTTTGCACAATAGAGGCGGAATAATGTAAGAGAAGGGGGTTTTCACAGAAATATACTGACCACAGACAACAAAACTCCTGAATAGGACTAAAAATAGTGAGGAAAAAAACAAAGTCTAAAGGTAAAGCTAACCTTCCCTAACCATCGCACCTGTCACACAGTGAATTCAGTATGCAGCGCACCTACTGCACTCGGGAAGTGCAATTCATATAGACTGCCTTGAAGGTAGGGTGTGATGGTACCAGTGCAAGACTTTAAACAAGTTTTTACTCACAATTTACAATTCAGTTCAGGGATTTAGGCCGAGTAAGTGATGTTCAGTATATGTAAATCATAGTGGTTGATATAAGGAGGTTACTAGAGCAACCACTTAGTGGAATTAGACTGTTTGCAGATCGATTGTTTATTCATAAACAAATCCCAGAGATAGACTGAAGCAACATTGATCTACTTTGCATTTGTATAACAAATGCAGTTCGAAGGCTAGCTGGCTTGGCTTCAGGCTCCATCTGTAACTTTATAAAAGAGACAAAGATAGGCTAACAAACAATCTAGTCACTCCCCAGTGGAGTCGCCATTTTGTTACTGGGAATAGTGTCCACTCGGAGTTGCTATTCCCACTAAGGTTGGTAGCTATCTTAGAAACAAACAAGTAAAGTCTACTTTCACTTTCCTTTATGAAAATAGATAGGAGTGGAATAAAGGACACCAACCTTAGTCTTGCGCTTGGTTCCTTATTTGATTCCTCTCCTTCCTGATAGGTCTTTACTGTTTCTTCTTCATCTGCCCAGCTTCAAAGAGCACCTATGGAATCACAACAACATACTACTATCGAAGAACAATGATCTATATTCATAAATAACACACGACCAGATATGTGTTAACCATACAAATGCATATATAAGCAAACTTACAAGAATATGAAGGAAAACTTGAATAGCTTTATTAAGATCAAGAATAGCAAGAGGATTACAACCATATGTTCTGACCCAACATCATCCTCCAGCAAGAAAGCCCTTCTTCACCTCACGTAAAGCTTAGATCACCCAACACTATGAAGTTTCACCAGAAAACCAACAACACTTCTCTACAAGATACAAGATTCCAGCCTCTGGATCTCTGTGATGAGGGATCCATATATAGATTATTGTAGGGGGTTGAGTCATCTTCTAGGGTTTTGATTAGTGTCTTCTCTTTGATAGTTCTTGATTCCACTTGGAGAATGATGATCTCTTACTCATTGCTGGTCGAAAACAGAGAGGCAAGTGTCAAAGGGGAAGCTTCTGGAAGATTCCATGATCTTCCACCTCGCAAATTGTCCCTGCCACTTTTCCATTCCCTACCATCACACCCTACAGAGGGGCCATTCAGTATGCATCACACCTTTTATAATAGGAAGGTGATATGCATCACACCCTCTGCATTGGGTATTTAGTATGGTCCAGTTTTGACCATTTCTGAGCAGTTTTTGGTGGAGAACTTTTAGGAGATGATGTAATCAACTGACCTTGTTCCTTTAGGCAGTGAAGCAACCCTTTTAGGGACATAGGAGCGCTTAGTTTATGGACATTTGTGATTGGGGTTGCAGTGCCCAAAAATGTCTATAACACTCAGTTGTTCTGCAAGTTGTGAGTTTCAGTAAGCTTCACAGTGTTGGCTCAATTGGGCCTCTAAATTTGAATGTTGTAGCTGAGGTACATGCCCCATTATTGATTTTTACTCATACTAGCAATAGAAATGTGTTCTATCACTGCAACATACACGCGTGTTTTAAATTGTTGGTTGATGCTATCTTTTCTCGGTTTGCAAGGCATCAGCGACTATGGTTCAACCTAGTGGCTCGCTATTACATGACATGAGTGTTGTTAAAGTTCAAGTAGAGATAATAATGGCCTAGATATACACAATTCATAACTTCAAAATTGCCTATTTTAAGTGTATTGAACATTCTCATTTATCTCATGCTAATAGGGATGGTCTAAGCACAAGGCCTTGTCATTCTACTCCATTATGTACAAGAATTTAGTTGTTTGACTAAATTAGTTTTATGTTCTTGGATCTGAACCATTACACCTCAGAACCTTCTACAATCTTCAGACGTGCCCAATTCTGCAAGATAGATATTCCATAACAACAATTTCATGAACAAAGGTAAGTTTTCTCTTAAAATTTGTGGTGCAAGATTCAAGAATATATATCTTTGGACACAGATTCCACACAACAATGAGAACCCATGACATAGAGTCTCAGTAGTTGATGAAAATAATAATTTTGTTTGCCGATGATGAAAATACTTCTAGAAGGGCTTAGATAAATGATTCAAATAGTTACAACAAGGATACAAATGTTGCTTTACATGGGGTTAATGTTTCCTTCATTTTATTCAACCCACAACATCCATAGATACTTCTAGGAAGTTCAATCCTTATTTTCCTCCACACTAATGAAGAATGTTGCCTTATTTCATATCATAATGTAGGCCAAAAATTCATCTACCACCAGAGCCAAATATTTGCAAGGAAATGAGGTCACAACTATATATTTCAATCAAAGCATCAAAAATTAGGTCCACTTATAAGAGTTTTTGAGATTGTACTAGACAAGATAGTCCTCAATTCCTACCTTTCTTTCAAAACCGAAAATAAGCAACAATTATGGCTGAATTTATATATCAATATTGAGTGCCAGTAAGCTTGGCAGTGTCGGTTCAGTTGGTCCTCTAACACCTAATGTTGTAGCTGAGATACATGCTTCATTGTTTATTTTTACTGGTACTAGCAATAGAAATGCGTTATGTTACTGGAAAAACCACGTGTATTTTACTTTGTTGGATACTGCTATCTTTTTTGCGTTTTCAAGGCACCAACGAATTTAGTTCAAAATTGCCTATTTTAAGTGTATTGAACGTTGTCATTTATCTCATGCTAATAGGGGTGCTCTAAGCACAAGGCCTTGTCATTCTACTGCATTATGTACAAGAATTCAGTTGTTTGACTAAATTGGCTTTCTATGCTTAGATCTGAACCATTACACTTTAGAACCTTCTACAATCTTTAGACGTGCGCAATTCTACTAGACAGATATTCCATAACAATTGTTTCATGAATCAAGGTAAGCTTGCTCTTAAAATTTATGTTGCAGGATTTAAGAATATATATCTGAGGACATAGATTCATCATTACACGAAACAAAGAGAAGCCATGACACAAAGTCTGAGATGCTAATGCAGATAACAAATTTGTTTGCCAATGATGAAAATACTTCTAAAGGTCTTAGATAAATGATTCAAGCAGCTACAATAAGGATACAAATGTTTCTTTGAATAGGGTTAATTTCTCCTTCATTTTGTTCAACCTACAACCTCCATAGATACTTCCAGTGAGTTCAGTCCTTATTTTCCTCCACAGGGATGAAAGATGTTGCCTTATTTCATATCATAATGTAGGCCAAAAATTCGACTAGGAGGAGAGCCAAATATTTGCATGAAAATGAGGTCACAACTGTATATTTCAATCAAAGCATCACAAATTAGGTCTAGTAATAAGAATTTTTGAGATTGTACTAGATGAGATAGTCCTCAATTCTTTCCTTTGTTTTAGAGCCAAAAATAAACAACATTTAGGGCTCAATTTGTATATCAATATTGAGCACTAATAAACTTGGCAGTATTGGTTTAGTTGGGCCTCTAACTCCGAATGGTGCAGCTGAGGTACAAGCCTCATTGCTGATTTTTATGGGTACTAAGAATAGAAATGTGTTCTATTACTGGAACAACCATGTGTGTTTTACTATGTTGGTTGATGCTATGTTTTTTTGGTTTGCAAGGTATCAACGACTCTTGTTTAAAATTGCCTATTTTAAGTGTATTGAACATTGTCATCTATCTCATGGTAACAAGCTTGGTCTAAGCACAAGGCCTTATCATTCTACTGCATTATGTACAAGAATTTAGTTGTTTGACTAAATTAGTCTTCTATGATTAGATCTGAACCATTATAATTCAGAACCTTCTACAATCTTTAGACATGCCTAATTTTGCTAGATAGATATTCCATATCAACTTTTTCTTGAATGAAGGTAAGGTTTCTCTTAAAATTTGCGGTGCAGGATTCAAGAATATATACCTTAGGACACAGATTCCACAAAAAAAAAAAAAACCCATGACATAGTTTTGAGATGTTGATGCACATATCAATTTTTTTTGGCCAATGATGAAAATACTTCTAGAAGGGCTTAGATAAATGGTTCAAGCAATCACAAGAAAGATACAAATGTTGCTCTACATAGAGTTAGTTTTTCATTCATTTTGTTCAACTTGTAACCTCCATATATACTTTCAATGAGTTTAGTCCTTATTTTCCTCTAAAGGGAAGAAAAATGTTGCCTTATTTCATATCATAATGTCGGCCAAAAATTTGACTAGGAGCAGAGCCAAATATTTGCAAGGAAGTGAGGTCACAACTATATATTTCAATCAAAGCATCACAAATTATGTCCAATAATAAGAATTTTTGAGATTGTACTAGAAGAGATAGTCCTCAATCCCTGCCTTTGTTTCAAAACCAAAAATAAACAACAATTAGGGCTCAACTTATATATCAATATTCTCCATAACCATTAGCTCCTTTGTGCTACAGAAGGATATGGCTATATGAGAGGCCCAAAATCACTGTCAGGCATATTATATAGAAGAGATTTTAACCAAAACTGATTCGAGACACCATAGAGGACACCTGAGATCTTTAGGGAAGGTAACGATCTACACACAAGTTTATCCTAGTAAGATTTAACTTCATTCTTCAAAAAGACAGCAAGTCCCACCCTCACTTTGTTGCTTGGCCCCAAATGGTCAAGTTTGTTCATATAATAATCACCCTTGGTAATGTGCAGAGAATACGTCTCATGGAAAACTATTGTCTTATTTAAAACAACGTACTAAGATCTTTAGGACCTGTCCATGATTACTTGAGATCTTCAATCAAAATAAAATAATGAATCACATGCCTAAACTATTTGAGGAATTCAGAGAGTTTGAGAACAATATTGTGAAGTACATGGAGAGGCATATGAATGGAGCTATGGAGTACTTACAAAGTAACCACATAGGTACTTGGAATCTATTTGATTCTAGTTGCACATGTAACCACCATATCTAATTACAACGTTTGTTGATGTTGCTAATAAGTCTAATTGGATCACAAGCACTCATGGTTAGTGGATTGTTGTGAAACCTTCCAAAGGTAGCTCTCCAACTTTAGGGAAACCTATATAAAAATCAGACTTCTTTAATGGCTTCTCTATCGAAGATCTTCCATTTACAAAAGAAATGTATAATGCCAACTTAGAAGCTGTCAATTGGGAAAAATCTCAGCCTAGATGTGAACTAGATGAATGCATGGACATTGAGATTTCTGCAGCCCAACCTAAGCATCAATCATCTTTTAGTATTTCAGCTGAGACTCTACATCATGACTTGTTTTCAGTGACAACAACATCCAATTCTATAAATGAAACTTGCGAAACGAATAGAAATCTATTTGATAACACAACTATTGGTGTTGATGGAATCCATTACATATCAATGGTAGGAGAAGCTTTTTGTATGTTTAGTAATCAGTAGGCCAATCACACCCAGGCAAGAGTAGTTTTCTTCCCCTATGATATTATGTGCATCACACAATTTTGTCATATAAGTATGATAATGGGGCAACTGTACATGAGCTACAGAGCAAATACTTATTCTTCTATATTTTATTCAAAATTAATTTCAGTTGAATTTATTTGGCTACATACCTGTGTGAATGATTCTAGCATGGGTATTTAACTTTGCAATCCAATTCTTGTGAGTGAATCCTTTTTGGGAAAATTTCCTTTTTAAATTTTTCACGTGCACAAATCACCATCTATCAACCAAAATTATCACCTTACCATGGGGATTTAACTTAGCATTCTGATTTGTGCAAAACATTTTTGGGAAAAATTCCTTTTAACTTTGCACTTGCATAAATCACCATTTGTCAACCAGAATTATCACCTGTCATCTTGTGAAAAATCCTTTTTAGCTTTTGGCACAAATTGTTACTATATTTGACAAAGCATAAATGTGTATTTAGTAGAAAATTGAAAATTGTCACTATATGTAACTCAAACTAATAATGTGATTGTTAGCAGAAAATTTATGTGTAAATAAATAAAGAAATAAGATAGTAAAGAAGCCAGAAAGGAGTGTTGAAGATACTTTACTCATCATGATGAAATAAGTTGATCAATGGTCTCCAAATGTAATTCCTACCTTTTTGAGGATGAACATTGTGGCTTCTACTACTAGGCTCTTGACAAGATTTAGGGTTTTCACAAGGAAGGAAAGAGAATAATCTTTTGCTGATCGATAAGAAAACAAGGTACTGTGTTATTTTAAGTTCTTTTGATTTTGTAACTTATTGTTCTTTACATTACATTGATGGAAGGATTGCTAAATTTGTTATTATATATGCAGATGGATAGAGCATCGATGCTGGATGAAATAATTGAGTATGTCAAACTTCTGTAGATACAAATAAAGGTTGTTCCCCAATCTCTTGCAAGACTAAATTTCTGTAGCCTATTATAAGCTCAGTACTTTTTCTTAGGTTTTTCAAAAAGAAAGAAAGAAAATAATATGTTGGTGATCGGTAAGAATCCAAGGTACTGTGTTGTTTTAAGTTCTTTTGATTTTGTAAATTATTGTTCTTTACATTACATTTATGGAATGATTGCTAAATTTGTTGTCATATATGCAGATAGACAGAGCATCGACGTTGGATGAAATAGTTGAGTATGTCAAAAACTTCTGCAAATGCAAATAAAGGTTTTTCTCTAATCTCCTGCAACATTGAATTTTTGCAGACTATTATAAGCTGAGTGCTTGTTCTCAAAGCTTAGCTGTTGTTTAGGTTCTGAGAAACAGTAAGCTTGGCAATGTTGGTATAGTTGGGCCTCTAACTTCAAATGTTGTAGCAGAGGTACACGCCTCATTGTTGATTTTTAATGGTACTAGCAATAAAAATGGGTTTTGTTACTGGAACAGCCATGCATGTTTTACTTTGTTGGATGATGATATCTTTTTTCAGTTTGCAAGGTATTAGTGGCACTGGTTCAACCTAGTGGCTCGCTATTACATGACATGAGTGTTGTTCAAGTTTTATATAGAGATAACAACGACCTAGTAATGCATAGTACATAACTCCAAAATTGCCTATTTTAAGTGTATTGAGCATTGTCATTTATCTCATTCTAACAAGCGTGGTCTAAGCACAACGCCTTGTCATTCTACTGCATTATGTACAAGAATTTAGTTGTCTGACTAAATTAGTCTTCTATTCTTAGATCTGAACCATTACACATCAGAACCTTCTATAATATTTAGACGTGCCCAATTCTGATAAATAGATATTCGACAACAACTGTTTCATAAATCAAGGTAAGCTTGCTTTTAAAATTTGTCATGCGGGATTTAAGAATATATATCTTAGGACAAAGATTCATCATTCCACAAAACAAAGAGAACCCATGACACAAAGTCTAAGATGTTGATGCAAATAACAATTTTGTTTGCCAACGACGAAAATAGTTCTAGAGGACTTAGATAGATGATTCAAGCAGTTAGAACAAGGATACAATTGTTGCTTTACATAGGGTTAATTTTTCCTTCATTATGGTCAACCTGCAACCTCCATAGGTACTTTTAGTCGGTTTAGTGCTTATTTTCCTCCATAGGGATGACAAATGGTGCCTTATTTCATATCATAATGTAGGCCAAAAATTCTGCTAGGAGCAGAGCCAAATATTTGCAATGAAATGAGGTCAGAACTGTATATTTCAATCAAAGCATCACAAATTAGGTCCACTAATAAGAATTTTTGAGATTATACTAGATGATACAGTCTTCAATTCCTACCTTTGTTTCAGAACTAAAAATAAACAACAATTATGGCTCAATTTATATATCAATATTCTCCATAACCACTAGCTCCTTTGCGTTGTAGAAGGATATGGCTATATGAGAGGCCCGATATCATTGCCAGGCATAGTATCTAGAAGAGATTTTAACCAAAATAGATGCTAGACACCATAGAGGACATCTAAGATATTTAAGGAAGGTAAAAATCTACACACAGATTTATCCTAATAAAATTTAACTTCATTTTTCAAAAGGGACAACAAATCCCATCCTCAGTTTGTTCCCTAGCCCAAAACGGTCAAGTTGGTTCATATAAGAATCACCCTTGGAAATGTGCAGAGAGTATGCCTCATGGAAAACTAGAATGACATATGTTTTCTTCTGCAAAACAACATATTAAGATCTTCAAGACCTGTCCATGACTGCTCCAGATCTATAATCAAAATAAAACAACAAATCCCATACCGAAACTATTTAACGAAGAACGAGAGTTTGAGAACAATATTGTGAAGTACATGGATAGGGATATGAATGGAGCTATGGATTACTTACAAGTAACCACATAGGTATCTGCAATCTGTTTGATTCCAGTTGCACATTTAACAACCATATATAATTGCAACATTTGATGATGTTGCTAATAGGTCTAATTAGATCACAAGCACTCATGGTCAATGGGTTGTTGTGAAATATTCCAGAGGTAGCTCTCTAACTTTAGGAAAACCTCTGTCAAAATCAGAATTCTTTAATGGCTCCTTTGTCGAAGAGCTTCCATTTACGAAAGAAATGTATACTGCCAACTTAGAAGTTGTTAATTGGGAAAAATCTCAGCGTAGATGTGAACTAGATGAATGCTTGGACGTTGATATTTCTACAACCCAACCTGAGAATCAATCATCTTTCAGTATTTCAGCTGAGATTCATGACTTGTTTTCGGTGACAACAACATCCAATTCTATAAATGAAACTTGGGAAATGAATGGAAATCCATTGGAGAGCACAACTTCTGGTGATGCTGGAATTCATTACATATCAATGGTAGGAGAAACCTTTTATATCTTTAGTAATAAGTGGACCTCTAGCACTCAGGAAAGAGTAGTTTGTTTCTGCTATGGTATTATGTGCGCCACACAATTTTCTCATATAAGTATGATGATGGGGAAATTGTACATGAGTTACAGAGAAAATACTTCTTCATGTATTTTTCATTCAAAATTATTTTCAATTGAATTTATTGGGCTACATAACTATGAGAATGATTCTAGCATGGGTATTTAACTTTGCAATCCAATTTCTTTATGTGAATCCTTTTTGGGAAAATTTCCTTTTTAATTTTGCACTTGCACAAATCACAATCTGTCAACCATAATTATCAACTTACCATGGGGATTTAACTTTGCATTCTGATTTGTGCGAATCATTTTTGGAAAAAAAATCCTTTTAATTTTTTCCTTGCATAAATCACCATTTGCTAACCAGAATTATCACTTGTCATCCTGTGAGAATTCCTTTTTATCTTTTTCTGCAGATTGTTACTATATGTGACCAAACATAAAATGTATATTAAGTAGAAAATTGCAAATTGTCACTATATTGTGACTATATGCAAATAAATAAAGAAATAAGATAATAAAGAAGCCAGAAAGGAGTGTTTAAAAGACTTCACTTATCACTATGAAATAAGTTAATTGATGGTCTCCAAATGTAATTCCTACCGTCTTTTTGGATGAACATTGTGGCTTCTACTACTAGGCTCTTGACAACCTTTAGGGTTTTCACAAAGAAGGAAAGAAAATAATATGTTGGTGATCGATAAGAATTTAAGGTATTGTGTTATTTTAAGTTCATTTGATTTTGTAAATTTTTGTTATTTGCATTACAT
The DNA here is from genome assembly GCA_000404065.3 of Pinus taeda. NCBI lineage: Eukaryota > Viridiplantae > Streptophyta > Pinopsida > Pinales > Pinaceae > Pinus > Pinus taeda. The sequence goes on from APFE030156292.1 coordinate 202,077, forward strand.
TGATGGAATGATTGCTAAATTTGTTGTTATATATGCATACAGACAGAGCATCGATGCTGGACGAAATAATTATGTCAAACTTCTGAAAATGCAAATAAAGGTTGTTCCCCAATCTCTTGCAAGACTAAATTTCTACAGCCTATTATAAGCTCAATGCTTGTTCTTATAGTTTTCACAAAGAAAGAAAGAAGATAATATGTTGGTGATCAATAAGAATCCAAGGTACTGTGCTATTTTAAGCTCTTTTTATTTTGTAAATTATTGTTCTTTACATTACATTGATGGAACTATTGCTAAATTTGATGTTATATATGAAGATGAATAGAGCATCGATGTTGGATGAAATAATTGAGTATGTCAAACTTATGCAGTTGCAAATAAAGTTTGTTCCCCAATCTCTTGCAAGATTGAATTTATGCAACCTATTATTAGCTTAGCACTTGTTCTCAAAGCTCAGATGTTCTGCAGGTTGTGAGCGCCAGTAAGCTTGGCAGTGCCGGTTTAGTTGGGCCTCTAACTCTGAATGTTACAGTTGAGGTACATGGCTCATTGTTGATTTTTAATGGTACTAGCAATAGAAATGTGTTATGTTACTGAAACAACCATGTGTGTTTTACTTTGTTGGTTGATGTTATCTTTTTTCAGTTTGCAAGGCATCAACGACTGTGGTCCAACCTGGTGGCTCATTATTACATGACATGAGTGTTGTTAAAGTTCTAGATAGAGATAATAATGGCCTAGATATGCACAATCCATAACTCCAAAATTGCTTATTTTAAGTGTATTGAACATTGTCATTTATCTCCTGATAATAGGGGTGGTCTAAGCATAAGGGCTTTTCATTCTATTGCATTATGCACAAGAATTTAGTTGTTTGACTAAATTAGTCTTCTATGGTTAGATCTGAACCACTACACTTTGGAACCTTGTACAATCTTTAGATGTGCCTAATTCTGCTAGATAGATATTCCACAACAACTGTTTCATGAACCAAGTTAAGCTTTCTCTTAAAATTTTCGATGCAGGATTCAAGAATATATATCTTAGGACACGTATTCCACACATCAAAGAGAACCCATGAAACAGAATATGAGATGTTTATGCAGATAAAAATTTTGTTTTCCAATGATGAAAATATTTCTAGAAGGGCTTGGATAAATGATTCAAGCAGTTACAACAAGGATACAAATGTTGCTTTACATAGGGTTAATTTTTCCTTCATTATGTTCAACCTGCAACCTCCATAGATAGTTTCAGTGAGTTGAGTCATTCTTTTCCTCCATAGGGATGAAAAATGTTTCCTTATTTCATATCATAATATAGGCCGAAAATTTGGCTAGGAGGAGAACCAAATATTTGCAAGGAAATGAGGTCACACCTATATATTTCAATTAAAACATCACAAATTAGGTCCACTAATAAGATTTTTTGAGATTGTACTATATGATATAGTCCTGAATTCCTCCCTTTGTTTCAGAATAAAAAATAAACAACAATTAGAGCAGAATTTATATATCAATATTCTTCATAACCATTAGCTTCTTTGTGTTGGATAAGGATATGGCTATATGAGAAGCTGAAATCACAGCCAGACATAGTATCTAGAAGAGATTTTAACCAAAACGGATCCTAGGCAACATTGAGGAAACCTAATATATTTAGGGAAGGTAACGATCTACACATAGGTTTGTCCTAGAAAAAGTTAACTTCAATATTCAAAAGGGACAATGAATCACATCCTGAGTTTGTTGGCTTGTCCCAAACGGTCAAGTTGGTTCATACAAAAATCACCCTTGGTAATGTGCAAAGAGTATGTCTCATGGAAAACTGGAATGACATTTGTTGTCTTGTGTAAAACAACATACTAAGATCTTCAAGACCTCTCCATGACTGATCCAGATCTACAATCAAATAAAACAATGAATCCCATGCCTAAACTATTTAAGGAAGGCCAAGAGTTTGAGAACAATATTGTGAAGTACATGGAGAGGGATATGAATGGAGCTACGAAGTACTTACAAAGTAACCACATAGGTAACTAGAATCTGTTTGATTCCAATTGCACAGGTAACCACCATATATAATTGCAACATTTGATGATGTTGCTAATAGGTCTAATTGGATCACAAGCACTCATGGTCAGTGGTGTTAGGTTCCTATACCAATAGGAGTCATAATTGTTGAATCAATGAGATTAAACCTGTAATATGTAGATACCTTTGCTGTCTGCAAATGTTTTCCATATTGAAAAATTTTAAAAATGTAAAGAGGGAATGTCCTAAAAGGAAAATCAAAGGACAAAAAAGAATAAAAAAGGTCTAAAAAGATGAAAAATATGAACCCCAAAAAAATAAAAAAGACCATGAAAGTGAGCAAGCCAAAATGCCACTCCTAGTTTACTTTTTGTGAAAAATAAATGATTATGTGCAGTTTGTAACCTATGCCACAATCCATGAGATTCGAAATGCTCAAACTTGGCTATTTCATGTTTCAATTTCATGTTTATAGATAGAGAAATAAAATATGACCAAACCGTGTAATCTTGGTAGATAAGTATATTAGGTAGAGTAAATAAAAAGGAGCTCAACTATTTAATTTGAGCCCTTGGATGTAATAAGGTTATACTTAGTTAGATTACTATTGTAAAAGAAAATAAATATGTTTTGATAAGGGTTGTCTAACCCAAATGCACCCTAATAAAGAGAAGTAAAAATTGTAGGATGAGAAAATGGGTAAGTAGTAGAAAGGTTGCAGAATTGTGATGATCGTTAAACAAAACCATATTTAGCATCCTCATCTTGAAAATTCCAAGTATTTATGAAAAATTCGACATGCATCAAGTCCACAAAGTCAATTGATTAATTTCCCTCACTCATTACACCTTTCACTTAACTAATTTCCAATGAAAAGTCTTAAGCACCCAAAACCATAAGTCAAAGGGACTTAGAGCATTTCTATTACTTCTAGAGGGACTGGAACCTGGGCCTGATGAATTATAGATCCTAACTACTAAACCTCCCCCCACAAACATTAACCCCCTTCACTCCCCCTCATTTTCCGAAAAAAAAACCCTTTTCCTAAGGTAAAACACAATTTTTCCTAAGGAAAAGCCATTACCCCCAAGTAAACCCCTTTTCCTAAAAAAACCCACAAAAATAACACTAAGCGTAAGTTATAATGTGTTCATACAAAGACAATGAATTATAAATGTACATTGTACTTAGCGGTAAATCCAATTGTTGCTTTCGTTCATATTAACTTTTAATTTTATTTATATATTAAATCCCAAAAATAACCCTTTCCCCTATGTATTTAATAAATCCCTTTAATGATAATATTCCACCCCTGAAGTTTGTAATATAAAATTTATAAATAAAACCCTCACAAACAATGTAAATTAATTGATTTGCAATTAATTAAAAAGTCAAACATTTCACCAAAAAAATTACTTTCGATCCCTTAACCCTTGCCTTAACCCTGAATTAAACTAAAACCACCACATTTAATTTACCGTTGGGCCCTCCCACTACCATTCGTGCATTTCCATTAACTGATCGCTGCCCAATCTTTCCCCTTCAAATCCAATGATCAAATTTTATTTCACACGAGCCCGCAACCTGAACCTTACCCGCCTGAAATGGATTGTTATCTGTTGGGCCCCCGAGGCTACGTGGCACCTGATGAGTGGAATTGAGTGGCCTACCTGCAAAACCACCCAGTGCTTTTAAGCAGTGTGAAAAGACCTGCTTACTGGCGCCTGCTAAATGCTAAACTATCACATCACCTTGCTAATTGCCAAAAGTACCACTCTTCTCCAAACACCCGCCAAATGTTGACTTTGTTAATAAAGCCAAAAATTGAAATTATTTGTTTTCTTGTGAAAACAGACACCAAATGTCCATGCATGCAACTGCACGACATGCAATCGCCAATCTACATCCAGTTGCCAACTTGAAGAAGCCATTGAACGTACAGTCCACCCTCTAGTTCACACAGACCTTCTACAACCATGGATAGGCACTTGTCAACCTGTTAAGAGTCAATATTCCAAAAATTCTAGGTATTTTATCCAAATTCAATAGAAACCTTGTCTCAGTTCTGAACAAGTGACTTGCATTGCTTGGAATTAATAAGAAGTTAAGTGAAAGAATTACACAACGACCAAAGACTACTCTGTATTAGAACCCAGTTCCCTAATTGATTGAAAAACCCTTTTTCCCCATTATTAAATCCACATGAACTAAGAATGGTTGCTCCAATTTCCATGGATGTCCGACCAGTTTCAACTCCCCATCTGGATTTAGACCATCTCCCTTTGGCAAACAAATATTTCCAAATCAAGGACACTGTTGTCCTTGAATCCCCTTTGAAGCCACACTACAAATATAGAGACTTATTTCTTAATCATGCCAACCAAATTGGGCTTTGGGAATCCAATTTTCCTAAGTACCAGTTCCCAGGGGTGCATGTCTTCTATGAAATTGTCCATTATTGCCATACCAATTACATCCCCAGTCAAGGAGCAGTGATGTCTCCAAACCAGGATGTATTCTTTACCATTATTGCTAAATCCATCATTGAAATGCTTCAATTACAACGTTGACAAAACCACACCCCTCTGTCAATTGGTAATTTACTGAACTAGTTCCCCAATATTACTACTGGAAAAATAGCTTAAATGTTTCATACTTTCATCAGGAAAGATGAACATATCCCAAAAGACCCCCCTCCCTATGTGGCCACCATATTTTCCCCATTTGGCCAAGATATTATAACCATGATTTCCAGAGTGCTAGGATAAACTACAAGCGAATATTTGATGAAATCATTTTAGCCTTTAATTCTATCTTCACTCCAGGACAACACCCTGCCATCATTTATGATTATGCAAAATTCATAGTAGAGAAAATGCATGATCAATTCTTGAGAATGGATAATGAACGAGTCTTTAAATATTCTTCAGTTTTGTACCACCTTTTCTTATCCTATCAAGCTGACAAGTTCCCATTCACTCTCTAAAAGCTTGACACTAAAGGTCATCCTAGGTGAGTAATTTTTTGGACTCCTTTGATACATAAGCATGATTCCCCATATCCATACACAGATTTCATCGATTTTTTTGTACATCCAGTAGTGACCATGCTGCTAGGAAGTCCTCCTTCAAGAATCAATTCAAATATTAGGAGGATCCTATAGTTGTCAAAACAACAAAAAGTGGGAGATTGGTACTTGTACCAAAATCACACAGAAATAAGGATCTATGGCTGTGAGTTGGCCCCATATAAAATGCCTAGATACCTCCCAATGAGGTTATTTTCTCTGCAGTACTTAGGCAGATGATCAATTCAGATGAGGAACATTTTATTAAAGCCAAAAAGAAGGCCCAGCTCAGAATCAAAAATCATCTAGGCCCCTTTGTATGCAATAGCTGAGAAGTTGGAAGAGAAGCAAAAGAAATCCTTCAGAGACTCAAACTAAAGCAAAGCTTCATGTGGATATATGAGCCTTATGACTTCATATGCAATAGAAGACAGGAAAAATAAGTTGGCTCCCTACATTCACCACCGAATCCCTAAGATAGAGAAATATGCTAATAAATTGGAATGGCTAGAGAATACCTTAGTTGATTGGGATACCACGGAAGTAGCAGTTGAAAATGCTCTAATTGATTTAGAGAAAAGACTTGATGAACGTTCTTTCCTGAAGGTGCCATAAGAATCTCAGACCCCAACTGAATCACATATAAAAGGAGAGTCACAGGTGTAAGAAGAGTTAGAACAACCAGACTTATCAGAAGAATTGACTTAAATAGGTACACAACACCCCAATATGAGTACTCCCCGTAACTTGCAAACTCCTCTAAATGAGGAGAAGAACCTAAAAAGGAATAGGGAGGAGGCCACTACAACAGGCAGTGAAACCATACAAACATCTGCAGAAACCAACCTAGTCAAAAGGCAAAGGTTAAATCATGTCTTAGAGCAAGAGTTCATAGAAGAAATAGTGGGAGGAACCAGTACAGAGAAAGAAAGAAGCAAGCCTACTACTCGTTCTGGGGGCACACCAGAACCTTCCACATCTCATACTCAGATGTTGGAAAGGAAACACAGTGTCGAAGTGTCCTCATTTAGGATGCCAACAGACAAACATCAAGATATCTCAGAAAGGTACAAGGACATCAAATCCAAGAATGAGAGGATAAAGGCCCAAACTTACTCACAATACTTGAATATTGCACCTACCAATCAGACAAGGCTGATGTCAGCCTATGATGAGAAAGAAGGAAAAATGCAAGTGACATTCATGAAACCTACCACACAACAACCAAGATCAGCAATTGACTTCCAAAAGATAGATTTTGAAGTGCTGGAAAAGGACATACATCCTATTGACTAGATTGAGTCGCAAAAACAAACAGGGGAGATGATTTACTCCACCTTCACACGGAAAGCCACCACAACTAACCAATTGCAAAATTCCCTAGATAATATATCAGTTTAGTTCCAATTGGAGAAGGCCTCTTCACAAGCAAAGGAAAGCAGAATCAAGTCCTTGGAGGACTTAATCATTGAGTTGGGACATCATCCCAAAGATGTAAAAGCCACTGAAAGACTAATCAAGAAGAAAAACAATGACATTTCTCCTTTGAAGAAGCAAATCGAGATTCCACCATTGCATCATCCACAAACAGCAGAAGTCCTGGAAACACAAAAAGGACAAGAAGAGCTTATGGACTTGGTCCTAAAGCTAAATGACCAATTGAAAGAAACAAAGAAATAATTAGACACATTGATTTAGTCCAAACAGAGTGAAATGGCCACTACTTCCACAACTGCCATTCCCACAGGAACAACTGCAGTCCCTTCAACATTGGCAACCTCGTTAGTAGCAATAGCTCCACCTGCTATAGCACTACTAGTCACAACTGAGTCTACAACTGCAGGTACCTCAACAGAAAAGACAACAGAGTTAGTGAAAGCCCTGGAGGAAATATCCGTATAGGCAATATAGCTTAAGAGACTTAAGGAGAAAATGGCAAGCCTAGAAACTGATTGCAAGCTTGCCCAAATACAACAGAAAGAAGAAGCACAGAAAGCCCTAAGGATGGGTGAGAAGATAAAGGTCCTTGAAAAAAATTTAACTTTGTAAAAGCCACTAGGATAGACTAAGGAAATGCTCTAGGCCAATATCATTGACTTTGCCAATGATATTTGGACATCAATTCAAGTAATATTATAGCAAATAGAATTAGTGAAAGTGGTCACCGAAGCAATGCAAAAGGTAAAGGAAGACCTAGGAGACCAGCCTAAGGATGCTAATCGACTCATCAAATTCTTGAACAACAAGAACATGCATGAACTAAATGAGCTTGGTGTGGAGGATGGAAATGAAGTCATCATTAAGATCAAAAAGGTTATTTCTAAAAGAAACCTTATGCTTAACCTGGAGGGAAAATGCCATGACATGTATGTTGGCATTGACAGATTCATGACAAAATTTCAAATTTTGAGGAAGAAAGGCCTTCCAAGTCCCATGGTCATCCATGACAAACTTATGACCCAATTGGACTATGTTGATAGATTAAAGAAATTATACAAGGAATAGGAAAGCACTTCAGGAGTCAAAGCATTGCAAACAGGGAAAGTATTATATTGTACGTTAGAAAATCTATTTTTCCTAGAGCATGAGGTGAAACATCTCTTTGTCACCAAACCAAAATTTGCCAAATACACTTAGACAGATGAGATATATATAAAAGAATGTGTTGGATCTTGAAATTGTCATTCACTTCCATTACACTTCCACTGTCATGTCCATTATATAACCTCCATTTCACCTTCTTTTCACTACCATGTCACTACATTCATCTCACTTTCATCATTATTGGGTCACATTTATGTTTTTCCAAACTTTATTAATTCCTAGAATTTTTAAGTGAATTTGCGGTTAAAAATTAGAAAATAATGTGCATATGCTTATACCTAACAAGTGGGATGAGATTATTGACATGTGTAGGTCAAAAGGAAGATTATAAAAGACCTTCATGTGGCATCCTAAGGCAAATTCGAATTTGAGTGGTGAATATCATGGGATCATGAGGATATGTGTCACATGTTCTATTTGTATTGAAACTCTAAGAACACATGTGTCTTATCATTTTCTATTTTGATTATAACTCTAGAGATATGGGGAGAGATTCATGGACTCTCATTAATGAGATAACTTCTCATCTTTTTGTATAAATATGAGATCTCTCTCCTTTATTTGGAAGCTTTGTTAACTTTGTTAGCTCAACTTGTCATTACTTTGTACTTTGTAATTTTGAAGAATTTGAATAAATCTTTGAGGTTCCCAACATGGAAGGAGATTTGAAGTAGGAGATGTCATGGAGCATATTAGAATGTAGGGTAGAGTAGATTTTATTTTTTAATATTTCTTTGATTTCATTCAAGTATGTCATTTTATTTTTATGATCATTTTCAAGTTTAATAGTTTAGATTTTATATTCATGCAAGTTTAATTCATGCAAGTGTGTTCAATCAGTTGATTCCAGATTTATCTAACTATGTAATCTATGCTTAGGAAAATAGTCTAAGAAAGTAGTCCTCCTATTTTCCAATTGGTGCTTGGAGAATTAGAGCACACAATATATATTAGTTTTCTTTTACATGTTTTGTATTTTCTTTCCATTTCAAATTAGCATAATTGACTCTGTTTCCTATGCTCGCTAAATTGTCTCAAGAAGGTGGCTCTACCATTTTCCAATTGGACTGAATTTGGGTGTTTGTTCATGCAGCAGTGATAGATTCATTTCCCATGCTTTCTTAAGACCACACCTATTGTATACTCAATTGCTTAAGTCATTTCAAGAAGATGATTTAGACATCTTCCTATATTGAGTGTTCCCAATGGTATTTGAGCCTACAGTAGATCATAGTTGTTTTTGTCTTGTTTTAGACTACCATTATCATTTTTTCTTTCATTTCATAGATATTTTGCTGATCTAGATTAATCTAACTATTCAAAGTTTTGATTTGTTTTTATCTAATGTTCATTTCGTTTTCTCCCTTCTATAGAAATTAGATTTTAACATTAAAAGTCATTAGATTTAGCTGTCCATTAACATTTAGAGATTTCATCTAGAAGCATAACTTTTTAGATTAATTTCCTTAAGCATAGGAAACAAAACCCCCAGAAACAACATAAACTATAAAATAATGAAGTAAGAAAGAAGGTTAACTAAGCACATATAGTGCACTACACTTCATCAGTTTACGATACCTAGATTGATAATTTAAGTAGAACAATTTAAGACATCAAATTGACTCAACATATTGGCGCTGTTTCCGGGGAAGTGTAATTAGGAGACCTTATTTCTTACATATAAAAAATTAATAATTGCTCGAATATGCTCTCCTCCTGCACTTTGTGTGATCTAGAGGATCAGAAAAAGAATTTTTATGTTTAAAAAAAATATATTTTCATCATTTCATTTGATTTAATGAAAAACTTTAATTTCAATAAGTTGTTTTGTTTAATAAAATATATATGTATATTTCAAATCTTTGAAAATATATATGTAATTTTAATAACAAATCATCCTTAAAAAAAAAGAAATTAATCCACATTTCACATAATAAAACAAATAAAAATACATCATTTGCAAAAGGTCGAAATGCATTCCTGATGAAAATGCAAATTTAGTTACTTCCAAGCCAATTTCAATTTCAAAATTTGGTAGCAAACCTGAAACATTATTCAGTTTGCAGCTATAACATTTGTTTCAAACTCTCAATCTACTTCAGGCAGCAATCATTCATCAATTTCTCAATCAAAATTCAACCACGTGATGCATTCTTCTAGGTTGAGATTATCAAATTGGAGAAAGAATATCTGGAAATTTTACCACAACATACATCCTCCCTCTTCTTTCATTCCTTCTTTTGAGATAGTAAATAGTTGGAGCATTCTGAAGAATGGATTTCCCAGGAGAACCTTCGTTCCAATTTTTTCTTAAACAGTCAGATCTTCAATCAGTGAACTCTTTGAACCCAAACTAATTGGTCCCAAGTTTCTTTCCCTCTACTGAATGAGTTATTGGACAAACACCTTTGCCCGTATTACTGCCAATCACACAAATGTATCTATTTCAACATTGCTCGGCCCTGCAACAGCAATCAAATTCCATTATAACACAATTCAATGGGGAATCCAGTGAAGGGCGATAGAATATTTGAAATAAAGTAAAAAAACTCATTGGCATGACAGACAACAATCAAATTGGAAATTGGAAATTTTTTTATAGAAGACGTAATTGACAAAAAATGCAACATTTTAAACACTTGATTTTAAAACGAATTTCCTGAGCAAACTGAGGAAAATTAGGAAAAACAAAAACATTGGTTTTTTCGGGAACGAGGTCAGCTAGATAACCCATAGATGGTTTTGAAGAATTTCACAATGGTTTGGGAGAATTTTTCTTTTCTTTGGAGCCCCATTTGGCATGTTGCATGAGAAAAAACGATGTTCATTAAATGAACAGAGCATTGTTTGAACATGACATGCTCCAGGAAGAAAAATTCAATTTAAAAACTAATCATTTTGTGGCATTCAATCCATAAAGTGTGATACTTTTTTAAATTTAAGAATCTAATTCGATTTAGACTCATGAATGATTGGTCCAAGTGCACCAACTGCCAGAAACACAAGTGGGCAAAGCCTTTCTATCGGTAGTTCAAAATACTTGCCTCAAAATGGGGTTCAAGAATCCAACATTCTAGCCGGCCTGAAATGTATAATATCAGTCACCAGTTAACAATATTCTATGCTAGGCAAGCTCATGTTTTTAATGATATCCATATTTTGAAGGTAGATGCCATACTAGCTTTCGCTGGATCAAATGGGTGGTCTTGGACTTTCTTCTTGGTACTTGGTTGCATAAAATTTCTTTTCTAATAACTTAATCAGAAAGTTGATGTCTTTGATGCCTTTACCATTGAGGTACCCCAGTGTACTATCATTGGTAATGTAAACAAGCATAACAACAACTGGTTTCCTGCTATGCAGCAAATATTATTAAAATCAAGGAATTTTGATACTCTTGTGCAAATTCTGAAAATGTTTTTTCCTCAGGATTTCATAGAGTATTGATTTGTTGTGTATCTGACCTATATCTCCTTACATTATCATATTTTCTCTTCTAGTATTGATAGTTTTGGTCATTCTCTCAAAATGAAGAAGCCATCACCGTTTTTAGTTGGGTACATGAACTCATTTTCATGTAGAAACAAGGCTTTTGTGTTGATGCATATTATAGTGACAACACAATAATAGATTTGTGTGTTTTGATCTAGAACAGAGGTATGTGCTATCACTATGTCGCGACATGTTCTTCTTGACTTCAGGGAGAAAAATGGAAAACAAAACAAAAGGTTCACATGTAAAAAAAAACAAGAAAAACAAAAAATTGAATCAATGAAATAAGTAGATTATTTGCTCACTTTTCTGGAAGGCATTGATTAATTTTGGATTGATGATGAAAAATGCATAGCTAACTTTCTGTTGAAGATTTTTAGTTACAAAAATTGTGCACGTTCTATAGCTAGAAAGCCATTCCGTAGCTAAACATCAATTCTGTAGCTGAGAAACCTCACTCTTCAAATCAGTCTAACTTTCTCATATGAAATCAGATTTCAACGATTCAAGTGTCGTTGGAAATATACCGACAATATCTACACAAGATGAATCCATCATTAGGGTTTGAAGTAGTCAAAAATAAAGAAATTTCTCAGAAGATATAACAGTTAACTTAAAGCACTAATTCTGAAGCAGGGATAAATTCTTTTGGTTTTCCTTCGTGAACGTTTTTCATTAGTACGAATTCTTAGTTTTGTGTGTAAATTTCATAACTAGAGAGATTGATCACCTCTCTCTTTTGATAGTGTTACATTCCATTGTAGAAGAAGTATTAGTTTTTTTGCAGGTTCCATGAGGAAGGACATATGACTACAAGTGAATAGTGTCTCTCTTAGAGACCAATTTGTTTCATAAGAGGATGATCAACAACAAAGAAGAAACATCAATGCATGAGCACATGCTAATGCAAAATCAGATCCAAGCACTTGCAAAATTTTTAGATACTATTGTCCCCATTACATCCATACTTCATAATAAACTATTCACCTCATTTTCGTTCATATTTTCCATTTACATTCAAATACACTTTCCATTACTTTTTGTCCACTCCTAACCCACAAATAGAAGCAAGAGGCTTAATGACATGCTTATTGCCCATTGCCATTATTACTTTCCATTGCCATCTTCCATTTCCATTTTCCCTTTCCTATCATTTTCATTTCGCAAATAAACCCTACTTCAATGCAAATTATTGATTCCATAGTCCTTTGAGTCTAAATTCCTTGCAAAAACACCTTGAGGCTTGCATGCCTTAATGGAAAGTCCTCATGTCGATGAACAATGGGAATACATTAATGTCCCTTGTTCATCAGATCTTCTAGGTGACTCGACATTGACAAATTTGTTCATACCTAGCAAGATGTGTTTGGGTATCTAGACTCTCATTGTCATCAACGGTGAGAGTTCTCGTGTTGACTAGTGGCATCCATTAATGGCTACGAAGTCAACAATTTGTTGCTATGTTCGACATCAAAACATCTATTCACATAGCAGCAATTGTGCCAATGAGTTTTGAAGACATGAAGACTATTATTTTCAGCATTTTGGAGCAAATATAAAAGATATGTAGCTGGAATAGATCAACACCATTCAACAACAGATTTTGGAAGTTTTAGTAGAAGCAATAAAAAGTCATCTTGACTCTTTTATCCATCACTCTTTTTGTTTAGCCACTTGAAGAATATTATGATGAAAATTTTGTAGCCACCACACATACAACTCATCCATTTCCAAAGGGTAAGTTAAGGTACATCATTTTCTAACTTTTTACCATAGAATTCCATAAAAAGCTAGAATGATAATTGTTGGAAAAAAAACATTCTTCCTCATTTCATAAAATTACCAATACCATCAGTTAAGGGGGGGGGGAACATTCATATTCATATCTTGCCACATTCATATCATATTCAGAAGCCCACATACTTCCAAAATGTATTAACTATTACATTATTATTATGAGCATACAATGGCTTTCAAAAGTGCTTAAAGGATAATTGGATACAAACACAACCATGGTTGTCACACAAGAACCAACCATGATGAAATCCAATAAACATATACTTTGCAACAATAATCAAATTATCATTATGCAAAGTTCAAAGATCAAAATTGAATGTAACAACAAAATATGGTTGTAACACAAGAACCAACCATGTTGCAATTCAAGTAAAACACTTTGTAGAAGTATGAATTTATCAAATTATATCATGCAAAGTTAAGCCAAAGTTCAAGGATCAAACGAATTAATGTAAAATATATTGTATGAGGACATGCAATAGCTTCAGTTGGGGGGTATGTTGGGTCTTGAAATTGTCATTCACTTCCATTACACTTTCACTATCATGTCCATTATATCACCTCCATTTCACGTTCATTTCACTACCATGTCACTACATTCATCTCACTTTCATGATTATTGGGTCACATTTATGTTTTTCCAAACATTATTAATTCTTAGCATTTTTAAGTGAATTTTTGGTTAAAAATTAGAAAATAATGTGCATATGCTTATACCTAACAAGTGGGATGAGATTGTTGACATGTGTAGGTCAAAAGGAAGTTTCTAAAAAACCTTTATGTGGCATCCTAAGGCCAAATTAGAATTTGAGTGGAGAAGATCACAAGATCATGAGGATATGTGTCACATTTCCTATTTGTATTGAAACTCTAAGAAGACATGTGTCTTATCATTTCATATTTTGATTATAACTCTAGAGATATAGGGAGATATTCATGGACTCTTATTAATGAGATAACTTCTCATTTTTTTATATAAATAGGAGATCTCTCTCCTTTATTTGGAAGCTTTGTTAACTCTGTGAGCTCAACTTGTCATTACTTTGTACTTTGTAATTTTGAAGAATTTGAATAAAGCTTTGAGGTTCCCAACATGGAAAGAGATGTGAAGGAGGAGATGTCATGGACCATATTAGAATTTAAGGTAAAGTAGATTTTATTTTGTAATTTTTCTTTGATTTCATTCAAGTATGTCATTTTATTTTTATGATTGTTTTCAAGTTTAATAGTTTAGATTTTCCATTCATGCAAGTATGTTCAACCGGTTGATTGTATATTTTTCCAACTGTGTAATCTATGCTTAACAAAATAGTCCAAGAATGTAGTCCTCCTACTTTCCAATTGGTGCTTGGAGCATTAGAGCACACAATAGATTAGTTTTCCTTTACATCTTTTGTATTTTCTTTCCATTTCAAATTGACATAACTGACTGTGTTTCATATGCTCGCTAAATCATCACAAGAAGGTGGCTCTACCATTTTCCAATTGGACTGAATTTGGGTGTTTGTTCACACAACAGTTTTAGATTCATTTCCCATGCTTTCTTAAGATCACATCTTTTATATACTCAATTTCTTAAGTCATTTCAAGAAGATGATTTTGACATCTTCCTATATTGAATATTGCCAATGGTATTTGAGCCTGCCATAGATCATAGTTGTTTTTGTATTGTTTTAAATTAGCATTATCATTTTTTCTTTCAATTCATAGGAATTTTTCTAGCCTAGATTAATCTAATTATTCAAAGTTTTGATTCGTTTTTATCTAATGTTCATTTCCTTTTCTCCCTTATCTACAAAAATTTAGATTTTAACATTAAAAGTCATTAGATTCAGTTGTCCATTAACATTTAGAGATTTCATCTTGAAACATAAATTTTTAGATTAATTTCCTTAAGCATAAGAAACAAAACCCCCAAAAACAAAATAAACTATAAAACAATGAAGTAAGAAAAAAGGTTAACTAAGCACATATAGTGCACTACACTTCATCAATTTATGATACCCGGATTGATAATTTATGTAGAACAATTTAATACGTTAAACTGACTCACCAGAATGCTTAAGGTAAAGTTACCTAAAGATGAATGGCGGGAAAAAATGACAGATTTACTATAAGTTACCACAGTAAATTTGAATGGCAGCCGGATGAAACAGGTAAATAGGGTCAAAGAGTAACAGGTTAAAGAGTATCAGTTAAAAACCAAAGGCAAAGGTGATTCTAGCATACACATATCAGCCATCCTAAAAGGTCTCAAGTTCAACTGCAACAACTAACACTACCGCAATAAGAGGGACAGCGTGATGCAATTTTCCATCTATCTCTATCTCCATGCTTAAAGATAATTTGATTTCCTAGATTAATTCTCAAAATAGTATGAGATATTTTGTAATACTTTTTGTATAAATACTTCACATTTCGAAGTATTTAGTGTGGATTCAAAGACATTTCTATAGACTTGTATCTAAAATCATAGTACTATTATGTCAAGACTGGGTTGGCTTGCTGGATCATGGAATAAAGTTCAAACATTTTACAGAATTCTTGTGTAAAGTGAAAATCAAATATGTGTTCTCTCATGTGTATTATTGTTTTTCCTTATTTTTATTAATAATCATATGTGTTTCTATGAATTTTGAATGGTAGACTAGGAATGATATTTTAGAACTTGCTTTAATGCCCTCTATCTTGATTGTTTACCTCCTTAAAGTTTTCTGCTAAACTATCTTAGTTAGGGAATTCTTAAATGCTTCCTCACTTCCGTAGTTTCTCCTTATGGCCTTTGTAGCAAAGAATTCTTAATTTCTCTTTTTTGATGATCACCCTCTTTTCCTCATTCTGATCCCGATCTAAGGATTCTCTATTGCCCTTTTACCCTGGTTAGAATCGTTCCATCCATCAACCCTTTGAAAATCTACCTTTTGCTTTGCTAGCTTGCTATGTAAACACTCCCTTTAGTGATTTGGTCCAGTTAAGCCATCCTTTGATTGACTCCATAGCCCAATGGCTTTAAAAACCTAGCTCTATCCATCTGTTCCAAGAATTCCACCACCCAACTTTCAATCAAAATCAAAATCCTTATGAACACTAAGAACTACCCTAAAATCCCACCCAAAACAAAGCTAAATTATAAAGAGAGAGCCCTCTGTAGACTTAGGTTGGCTAGAACCTGAGTCTAAAAGATTAGGTTTGTGGTTACCTCAGATTATTCCTTCTTTTGATAACTTCTAGGGAAGACTTCTGAGTGATAACATAGTGGCGACCATACTGGGGACTCAAATCCTTAGTCTTAATAAACCTTTGAGAAATTTCAAATCTTTAGTTCAAGCATATTGAAGGATTTATTAGAATTTAATTATAAAATTTCACAAAAAAAAAGAAATAATTAGAAAAGATTGAAATCTGGCTTCAAGGAGAACTCACTATACTTTGGCCAATCCTAAACCAAACCCTCCCCAAGTATTTGACAATCCTAATCTAATTTCAAGAATATCTAGAAGACAAGAAAGTTCAGTCAATCCTACACCTTCAATTAAATTAGATTCCTGCCCAGATGAGTGGTTGTATTTAGAAGACATCCCCTTTCACTAGTCTTTTGACCTTTCCCTATTGAGAACCAGGTCTGAGAGTGCACTTGATGACATAGTTCTAGATCCAAAATTTACAGTAGAACTTGAAGTCCAAAGGGAAAACTTGTCAATTGACCAATACATTCTAAATTCCCCTCAGTCATCCCTTACTATTGTTAAGATCCCTGAGCTTTCTGAAACAATTTCAGCTTCCTTTAGTACACCATTATTCCCTTCCATCTCTAAAGTTCATTCCTCGCCTCCATTTATACCTTCACTTCCCCACCAACCTACCATTACACATCAGTCACCCATTACTCCCACTTCTCCATTACCCACTGTATCATCTTCTTGTACCCAAACTCCACTTCTTAGTCCTGCCCAACTTAGAGCTATGTGTTACTGGGAATGGTGTCCACTCGGAGCTGCTATTCCCACTAAGACTGGTAGCTATCTTAGAAAAAAACAAGTAAAGACTACTTTCATTTTCCTTTATGAAAATAGATAAGAGTGGAACAAAGGACACCAAACTTAGTCTTGCGCTTGGTTCCTTACTTGATTCCTCTCCTTCCTGATAGATCTTTGTCGCTTCTTCTTCGTTTGTCCAGCTTCAAAGAGCACCTGTGGAATCAAAGTAGCACACTACTATCGAAGAATAGAGATCTATATTCAAAAATAACACAGGACCAGATATGTATTAACCATACAAGTGCATATACATTCAAACATACAAGCATATGGAGGAAAACTTGAATAGCTTTATTAATATCAAGAATAACAAGAGGATTACAACCAATAGTTTTGACCCAGCATCATCCTCCAGTAAGAAAGCCCTTCTTCACCTCAGGTAAAGCTTAGATCACCCAACACTATGAAGTTTCACCAGAAAACCGACAACACTTCTCTACAAGATACAAGGTTCCAACCTCTGGATCTCTGTGATGAGGGATCCATATACAGATGATTGTAGGGGGGTGAGTCATCTTTTGGGGTCCTGATTAGTGTCCTCTCTCTGATAGTTCTTGATTCCACTCAGAGACTGATGATCTGTTACTCATCCCTGGTCGAAAACAGAGAGGCAAGTGTCAGAGGGGAAGCTTCTTGAAGATTCCATGATCTTCCACCTCGCAAACTGTCCCTGCCATTTGTCCATTCTTTCCCATCGCACCCTACAGAGGGACCATTCAGTATGCATCACACCCTTTACACTGGGAAGGTGATATGCATCGCATCCTCTGCACTGGGTATTCAGTATGGTCTAGTTTTGACCATTTCTAAGCAGTTTTTAGTGGAGAACTTTTGGGAGATGATGTAATCAGCTGACCTTGTTCCTTTAGGCAGTGAAGCAACACTTTTAGGGAGTTAGGAGCCCTTAGTTTACAGACATTTATCATTGGGGTGGAATGCCCAAAAATCTCTATAACAGTTGCCCCCTAAAGCATGAGGTCGTTAATCTTTTGATGTCGGGTGAAATGCTTTATCATGAGGATCCGAAGTTTTTTCGAGCTGGGAGGCGACCTGTAATAAGATACAATACAATACATTATCTTCATAATATTTTTCATGATCTAGCTGAGGCGGGCATTCCCATGCTCAGCTTTGTAAATTCATTTTCATGTACATAGGACAGACAATCGTTTGTGTAGCAGACTGATGATTCGGACTCATCATCCTTTGGTTTGGATGATCATCTGTTCGGAAATGATGTACATTTGATGTCTTTATATTCCTAAATATATCGCAGCCCGAATGGATGAAACTAGATCCAGGATCTTCAAAACTCGTTCAATCTTCACTCAGAGTACAAGTCGATCCATGTGAAAAATGTTCTGGAGTCAAACATGGAAAGACATCACCTGACTACCAGCCAATGATGTAAGCTGTTAATAGGTGCAAGAGGAATCACCAATAATGACAATGACCCTCAAGGTACTACAGTACAATTCGTGCGGTGTGAAAAAGGATTTGGCATCGAACACCACGCAAAATCTCTCGGTCAAAGACCATTAATGTAAACCTGTCACCGAAAGTGAGAAACTTGCCATTGAGGCACGCAAGCTTCAAAGTACCGAAAGGGTTGTTCCTAGGTCAACTTCTTGGATAATGAGCTAATGTCGACAAGAAGTGACCCATCGTAGGAGGGCCTTAATGAATCCCACATCTACGACACGAAACAAAGCAAACGATTTTGGAGGTGAAAATGATATGATGATACAGGGTTCAGGGTGGTGGTCATGGAAGAATGGAGCGTGAATGTATTGCAGCGGGTGAGACACAGGTGAATTCTCTGAATGACTTCTCTTGAACATATCGGTGACACTGATGATGGATTGGTAGCGTTAACCCCAAATATGGATGGTGTGATGGACCAATGGTGATATGACAAGTGAACGGAACAACCCAGTTTTTCCCAAGTCATTGCTGAGCAATACCTCTTTTCTTTTGTCAAGCTTGAGGAGGATAACATATGCTTGTTCTATAATCTACCCTCCGGGCGAACCTGTCGCTATATTTTAATGAGCATAGCGATAGTGAAACTCATTCTCATCCATTTGGACGAGTTTGTCGCTATTCCGTTTTAACGAGTTTAACAACAAAGATAACTTAGTCCTTTTCAATTTTAGAGAGTTTGAAAGGGACGGAAAGGAAACTCCAAAGATTCTTTTTCATCATATAATCCCTTAAGTCCGAAAAAGCGTAAAATAATATGAAATGGATGAATGTTCGGTAATTTTAATGAGCTGAACAAGACAAGCACTCGATCTTTTTGTGTAATAATCCCTCAAGTCCACAAAGATTAAAATCTAGAGGAGGGACAGCACTTTCGATGACTTTAACAAGCCAGAGAGGCTAATCACTTGGCAATATTTTCATATTTTACGAGTCAGTTGAAAAGTGCTTAAAGGAGACTCGTTTTTTGAGGAACGAGAGATGATTTCAGGTAGCAGCTAACTCGAGGTAAGGTTTGGAATTTTCCAATCACGGAAGTGTCTCAAGGATGGCTAATAGAATCACTCTTCGGAGATGTTCCTCGAAAGTGTAAACAATCAAATGGAGGCGAATGATCGGCTAAAAAACAGAGTGAAGGTGATGATGAGAACATGACCAATGCTCAAAAGTTGATGATAATGCATTCGCAATGGTTATTTACTGGAAAATAGGTTCATTTTTTAATGTGCTTAAACTCTGGGGGAAACATTTGCTCATTGTTTATGTTTATTTTTTAACAAGCTTGAATTCCGCGTTAAAACTGCTCGTGACAATCATATAATAAGGATGTCTCATCTAGGATGCCATTTGTTATGGGGCTTGCACCTTTTAAAGCTTTGCCCCGATGCCTCTTGCATGCAAGCTAGGAACGACCAACTACACCCCTCTAATTAATTACCAAGATCACTACCAAGGCTAGGTAGGAAAATTTTACCTTTACTTTGCCAGTGCCATGGTGGCCCCTGCGAAGATGAACAACCGATTCGACCACTCACCCGACCTAGGCAGTTGAAGTCAGCGGAATCATAGAGCTAACTTTAGCTGGTCATCTCTCGCTTGCTTACAAGAGGTTTGCATGCCCCCAGGTATAGCGAAAAATTTCCAGGTTACCATATGAAAGCTCTCCATCCATGTCGTAGACAAAATGCTTCCTTGGCGATGTCTACCGAAATAGACAAAGGTGAGTGGCACAGTCGCCTCCACTCACATAACTTTGACGAGGGAATCTTATTCCAGTCTAATCCCATTTTCCTAAATAGACGGGTGAGTCAAACTAGTCATATATCCTCCACGGAAACCTACTCTATACCCAAGGTTTTCCTGCCGAAACAGACTAGGGTGCATGCCCCCTGGGTTTCCGTCATATCCTCATGAAGCACTTGCGCTCATCAGGCGGACGGAATGGAGATCGATGAGATATTCCTTATGTGAAAAGACCATTTAGGGATGGCATTTGACTATTTTCTATGTGTGAACCGGGGAATGATAGTTGGTCTACGAGATTGACTATTCTGCCTTCATGCGGAAAACACATTACTCTAAAGAGTGAGGAGACGATGGCTCCCATGCAATAAATGTAGTAATGCCCAAGGAGTATATTATAATCCAGGGGTCCTTGGACTACCATCACGTTCATGTGAATGATTTTCCTTCTCAAAGTAATGGGCACATTGGGAAGGATCCCTAACGGTCGACTGGTTCCTTTGTCAAAGCCTGTCAGATTTCTCATTTTAGGGAAAAGCGATGGCAAACCAAGAGCTTTCCAAGTAGTTGAGGAAAGGATACTCAAAAAAGCCCCTTCATCTATGATGGTACCAGCCATGACCATTCTGTAAGCTTGTACAATGATTCGGAATGGTACACTAGCTGGTAAATGGGATCTGCCTAGTAGATTCCAGTCGAAGGAAATGACTAGGTTGCTTGGAGGTGGGACCGAATAGACAGCTAGATATGACTTTGATGAACTTCCTTTCTGCGGTAAAGGAATGGGTAGACTACCCCCAAGTTCATCGGAGTCTATCTTTATGAAAATAATTTGAACGGTGTCGTTCTCTTTCTCTTCAGTGACAGTATCATTTGAAGATGAACCTTCTGAAGGCAAGACTGGTTCAACTGCCACCTCAACCTTTTGACTTTCGTCTGGTATGGATTCAGAGGGTTCATTTTCAATGATAGACATTTCGGCCGACCACAATGGTGTGTCAGTCAGATTTTCAACCAGTGGTGGACTCGGCAAGAGTATTTTATATCCAAGAGGGAGCCGTAGTGATGAAGCAGGACGGTCATCCAAAACTCTTTTAGCTTCATATAGGAAGGGACAATGGTGGACGACATGATCGCCTTCACACAATTTACAAGGAAACTTGTGATTCCTTTTCTGTCCAGATACTTCACTTTCACTAGTTGATGGTGCGCTTTCAACATGATCATCAGAGGTTGACCACACCAGATTGTGCAAACGAGGAGACCAGTCCCTTAAGATCCGAGGGATGCAAGGACAATCTCGATGATAATGGTCTCCTTTGCAAATGACACATGGATATTTAGGCTTAGACGGTGCAGTGTGAGGATTTTCACTAGACGACGCATGGTTGCCCCTTTTGGCTTTTGGTTCTTTCTTCTTATTTTCTTTTTTCGCTTTCCACTTCTTCTTCTTCTCAGTTACTTGATCTTTAGCTTTACCAGCTTTCAAGCGAAGAGGTAGGAGAAGAGGGAGAAATAGACGATGTAGAAGGTTGGGGGGCAACTCTAGTATCATCTAGTTGCTGACTTGACTATTCAGGAATTACGATATTCTGAACGACAGAGGTAGAGAAGAGCCATACGGGCAAACCAATCATCAACCCTGGAAGTGACAATGTGGCCATATGGGGTGCACCAACATCTCCCCAAGAGGAGAAAGGACTAGGATTTCCTCCAAGGGGAAATCCTTGGTTGGTAGACTCCATTTTTCTCAACCTAAAGACCGACGAGGGAAGTTGTGACGTTATTCCGATTAAAATAAATTTTAGACGCTTTGACACAACTTGTTTTTTCAATTTTTAAAGAGTCAAGAAAAAACAAAAGATGACTCTAGTCACCTTCGATTTTTAATGAGCCTGAAGTGACAAGTGCTGAGATGGACCTTTTCTTTTAAGGAGTCTGAAAAGGAATGAAAGAGACTTCTCTGGAAATCTAGGCAGAGGGGATTACCAAACCAATCGTAAAACTGCAGAATACTTTTTACGGTACGACAGTCAATATTCCTGAATGTTGTGTTCAGTGCATTGCGATCGATAGGGCGGTAGACACGACTTCCTAAGGATAAAGGATATAGCCTATTGTGGTTGCCCAATATATACTCAATGGTACGTGGGAGCACAAGTCCGTATTGGCACTTGTCGTCTTAGACTGGAGGAATCACCCAACTAGCAATGAAAACAACAGTTACCAGGTTTTACGATGCTGGAATACATCTCTAGACTAGAGTTCTAGATGTTATGCGTTAGGTTCCAAAGCGTTTTTAGATTCATTAAGTTTATTTTATAGTTGATCTTATTTAAAAATTTTCCTTTCAGGTTCACCGCGTGATCTGTATATAATTCCTAAAATGCAGTCTAAGATGATAAACAACTGTTTAATCTTCTTTCTGGCAATCCTAGCTACTAAGGAAAGAAAATCGAGAGTCTTTCAACAAAGAGCATAGAGCACACACTAAATGCACTGTCCTAAATCAAACCAAGCAGTCTAAATACAAATGCACATGCATGTATTTGTTTTCAGCCTTCTTAATGTATAAATGACGATAAGAAAGCTAAGTGCAAATCTGAATTATTTTCAAAGTGACAATACTTAACAAATTTCTTTTCAAAATGATGTGAAGATAAGGGCAACACTTTGCAATTTCGAAATGAAAATTGTTTTTCGACACTTTAAAAACTACTAATTCAAAACATATACAAGAGTAACAGTACAATGGACTATCAAGAACAATGGGATTATCTTCTATAACTGAGAATGACACTTACAACACTTTCAGATTAAGAAATGACAATTCGAATATGCTACTTCTTTGCAAAAGAGAACTGAAAATGGGACACAATACATAAAAACACTTACAGTTCTTTGCACAATAGAGGCGAAATGATGGAAGAGAAGGGGGTTTTCATAGAGATATATTGACCATAGATAGCAAAACTCCTGAATAGAATTGAAAATAGTGAAGAAAAAACCAAAGTCTGAAGGTAAAGTTAACCTTCCCTGACCATCGCACCTGTCACATAGGGAATCCAGTATGCAGCGCACCTACTGCACACGGGAAGTGCGATGCATATAGACTACCTTGAAGGAAGGGTGCGATGGTACCAATGCGAGACTTTTAATCAGTCTTTTCTCACAATTTGCAATTCAGTTCAGGGATTTAGGGCGAGTAAGTGATGTTCAGTAAATGTAAATCACAAGGTTTGATCTAAGGAGGTTACTAGAGCCACCACTTAGGGAAATTAGAATGTTTGCAGATTGATTGTTTAGTTTATAAACAAAACCCAGAGATAGGCTGAAGCATCATTGATCTACTTTGCATTTGTATAACAAATGAAGTTCAAAGGCTAGCTGGCTTGACTTCAGGCCTGTAAGTTTATAAAACAAACAAAGATATACTAACAAACAATCTATTCGATCCCCAGTGGAGTTGCCATTTTGTTACTGTGAATAGTGTCCACTCAGACCTGCTATTCCCACTAAGACTGGTATCTATCTTAGAAACAAACAAGTAAAGACTACTTTCGTTTTCCTTTATGAAAATAAACAAGAGTGGAACAAAGGACACCAACCTTAGTCTTGTGCTTGGTTCCTTACTTGATTCCTCTCTTTCCTGATAGATCTTTTCCGCTTCTTCTTCATCTACCCAGCTTCAAAGACCACTTGTGGAATCAAAGAAGCATACTACTATTGAAGAATGGAGGCCTATATTCATAAATAACACAGGACTAGATATGTATTAACCATACAAATGCATATATAATCAAACATACAAGAATATGGAGGAAAACTTGAATAGCTTTATTAATATTAAGAATAGCAAGAGGATTACAACCAATAGTTCTGACCCAACATCATCCTCCAGCAAGAAATCCCTTCTTCACCTCATGTAAAGCTTAGATCATCCAACACTATGAAGTTTCACCAGAAAACCAACAACACTTCTCTACGAGATACAAGATTCCAGCCTCTGGATCTCTGTGATGAGGGATCCATATATAGATGATTGTAGGGGGGTGAGTCATATTTTGGGGTTCTTATTAGTGTCTTCTTTCTGATAGTTCTTGATTCCACTTGGAGACGGATGATCTCTTACTCATCCCTGGTCGAAAACAAAGAGGCAAGTGTCAGAGGGGAAGCTTTTGGAAGATTCCATGATCTTCCACCTCGCAAACTGTCTCTGCCATTTGTCCATTCTCGCCCATTGCACCCTAAAGAGGGGCCATTCAGTATGCATTGCACCCTTTACACTGGGAAGGTTATATGCATAATATGCTCTGCACAGGGTATTCAATATGGTCCAGTTTTGACCATTTCTGAGCAGTTTTTAGTGGAGAACTTCTTGGAGATGATGTAATCAGCTGACCTTGTTCCTTTAGGTAGTGAAGCAACACTTTTAGGGACTTAGGAGCCCTTAGTTTATGGACATTTATCATTGGGGTAAAGTGCCCAAAAATGTCTATAACACTATGGCAAACTGATATGCCCTCTTGTGTTGCTTGCTCCATGAGGTGCCATGCCACAAGATTACTAGAACAAAATTGTCCAATTTGATGGCATAGGACCCTATACAACACAACAACATACAAGAAAGATGGAAAACGTTTTTCAATTACATGAAATTGATATTGGAGATGTTCAAATGAGACTATTTGCTCAATCTCTAACTGGTGATGTAAGAACATGGTTTAGATATTTACCTACTAATAGCATAGACACTTTAGAAGTATTTTATCAGCGATTTTTAAATAGATGGGAAAAGGAAAAGAACCCTCTGCAGATTCTTTCCGAATATGAAAACATCAAGAGAGGGCCAAATGAAACAGTCTAGGACGACTGTACTATATTTAAGAATATATACAATGCAATACCAGTCGACCTTAGACCCCCACATAGCTTAGCTCTAGTAATGTTTCTTGATGGGTTCGACACTGATATGGCATTTCAACTTAGAGAGAGAAACCCTCCAAATCTAGAAGATATGCAGAGTGTAGTAGTTAGTGTAGAAGCTAATTTGCTAGCAAAAAGAGCTAGAGATAGGAACGAAAGGAGAGCATCCTTGAAAGATGAAGCCACACCCATTGACCTTAAAATGGATGCCCTAGACAAAGGAATGGAAAAACTGATGGATAAGATAGATGATATTGAAATGAAGCCTCACTGGGATAATCAACGAGCACCTCCAGTAATAAATCCAAACTTTAGAAAGAATCAAAATTAGAACAATGGAAAAAATGGACTTGATTAGTATATTAGACCTCCTTTTCCAGAAAACTATGTTGAAACTTCCCATTCAGAAGACCCTGAACAAGACACTGAAATTGAGTTAATGGGATTAGATGAGGAGGAAACTATCTTTTTGACTCAAGATGATCAAGAATTACATATGCTTAAGCAATTACAGACTCAATTTGGAGAATCATTCGATTACAGGCAAGGGTATGATTCTGTGATCTTCAAAGTGCACAAATAGTACAATTTGAGGAGTAAAAAGAATACTGATACTCCTGACCAAAACAAGAAATCAATACCAAATCCACCTAAGAAAACTAAAGCAATTCCAATTACAAAAACTCTCCAAATTCTCTCTAGACCAAATTAGAATCCTTCTGGTCCCACCATTGTAGATATAACCAATGACCAACCCCCTGACAATCAACCATCCACCTCAATCCTTTCCAATGAGACAGTGGAAAAAAATCCAAACATTATATTAGAAAATCCACTAAAAAAAACTTCAAATACAGAAAAAGAAGAGAAATATGCTCCAAACCCTGCTATTAAAATTCCAAACACTCAAATAGAGAAATTCCCTTTTCCTTTCAATTTGGGGGTAGAGGTGGCCAAATTGAAAATCTCGGTTCCTTTAATAGAGTTGATTAAACATGAAACTTACAAATCTCAAATAAGAAAATCCTTAAACTTCATTGGGAATGAATACTCTATTAACTTATTTGATGATCAGTCTGAGCTTATTTCTGGTCCTGATGTTAATGGAAAACAATAGGAAGGAGGGATACCACCCTTTTACATTAGCCTTAACATTCACGATAAAATCCTACACAATGCTATGCTAGATTCTGGGGCTTCACATAATCTAATGCCTAAATCTGTTATAGAGAAATTGAACTTAGATATCACTAAGTCGTACAAGGACCTGTTTTCATTTGATTCAAGTCAAGTAAAGTGCCTAGGGCTGATCAAAGACATGTGTGTTTCCCTAGTACAATACCCTGCTAAGACTATTCTTATGGACATAGTTGTTGCTGATATACCACCTAAATATGGCATGCTATTCTCTAGATCATGGGGGACTAAATTCCAAGGATATTTGTAACTTGACATGCCATATGCCACAATTTTACTCTTTGGACATCCTAAAAAATTGTAGAAAGAGACCCTGACGAAGTATGTAGTGAGTAGCTAGGAAAGGCCTCAAAACTTTCCTATATATTCCATGTGTTTTGGCATCGATTCTTTCATTTTGTAAAATGTTGAATCAAACCAAGAAAATACTTCAAACAACATTGCTTCAGAACCAAAACAAATTACAATGGCAATAGAAAATCAAGTTTTCCAAATTCAAGAGCTTTCAGATAAAAAAGATGATCAAGATACCTTAAAGGAGATTTTGTTCCCCAAACATTAAGAATTATGAACATAAAATACTGTGGCACCTTGAATTTGATGGGTCAGTGAAAAAACTAGGTTGAGGAGCAGGAATGTGGATTTAGAATTTAGAGAATGATTACTCAGAGGGCCATGCCTACAAACTAAATTTCAAATGCACCAACAACATGGCTGAGTATGAAGCCCTTCTTTTAGGTCTCAAATTGGTTAAAACTTTAGGATCTATAAGAGTTTATATTATGGGAGATTCTAAGTTACTTATTAAACAAATCAATGTTGTACATATGAGTAGAGATCCTAGGCTAGATTTTTACACAAAAACAGTTGTAGAAATATTGAATACATTTTTAGAAACTAAGCTTCTAGTCAACCCAAGAAAACACAATATGCACGCTCATAATTTAGCAATGTTTGCCAGCACTTGTAAGTTACCATTTCAACCTAACCGTCAGTACACTATTGAGGTTAAGCACAGACCTGCTATCCCTGAGAACTTGAAAAACTAGCAAGTGTTTGCTATGTTGGCATTATGACACAGGTGTTTTCCTTGATGGCAACTCACTCTGATGATAGATCACTGTACAACAGGTCAATACAAAGATTGAAGAAAGAGAGGTATACATAGGTTCACCTTGACAAAGGAGCATATACACGTGGGTTAATAGAACAAAAGGAGCGTATAACATACACACGCACTTTCACAGAATCAAAAGCATGTATATCTTAGAAAACTAAGTTTTGGTCCGAGGTATTTGCTCCATGGTATTTTGACCCATGGTATTGGTCCAAGGTATTTGGTTTGAGGTATTGACCCTATGTATTTGGTCCAAGGTACTAGTCCTAAGTGGTATTGGCAAATGGTAATGAGAAAGGTCTAAAACTATATAAGGAGGAGAAGATCATTAGGTAAGGTGTGCAAGTATTGAATATCTGATGAAGTGTGAGATCTAGTATGCAGGTTATGGGTTTGATCCGAACCAAGGATGCACCTATGTGGATGATGATGGATGATAGATCGAGATCTTAAGGCTTGGAATGTATTATCATTATGTGTTTTTATCATGGACATATTAGATCTGTATATTGATACATGGGTTATTCTATAAATGGTATGATCTGGGTATGACTGAATTATGAAATAGCCGTGAAGTCTTTAAGTTAGTATTTCCAGATCTGTATGCGGGTTCACTTTTGTAAAAGCACATATACACGCTGGTTCATCTCATCAGAGTAGCATATACATTATGCAATATGATATATGAATTTGCAGATGGTTCTAGTGGTTGTTGGTGAGTTCTGGGTTCTACTCTCTGTTCTGATGACTGTGTTTTGATGACTGGACTTTAATGATTCAGTTGTTGGATGATTTAGAGGTTGATGATTGATTATTCAATGATTGGTTAATGTAATGGTTTTATTGAGTGGTGATTGATTTTGTCCTTCAATGTTGTTGATGGGTCCAGTATGAAAATTGGATGAAACGTGGCCTTCAGATTATGGTGTTGTGATCCAGGAGTATCTAGTCTAAAAGTTTATGAAACATGGTCCCTGGAGAAAGAGAGAATGTGATGGCCTTGTGTAGGTCGGTGCGTACATACTGGTAAACATATGAGCGAGTCCAAGAGCCAGAGGGTTGGAGCTCCCTTCTAGTAGTTGCTGGAAAACGAGTGAAGGTTGGAGCCTTTAGTAGGCTAGCGCCTATGTACTAGTAAACAGATCGGCTAGTATAAGAGCTAGGGGGTTGTTGCTACATTCCTATAGAAGTTGGAAAATAAGAGAAGGTTGTAGCCTTTTGCAAGTAGGTGCTTGCATACTGGTATGAGTCTGCACCAATACAAGATTGTAAACAAGTTTTTCTTATATTAAAAGGAAAACAACAATAGGTGGTTTTTGTCCCGCATTAGGTTTCCACCTTATATCTTGGTGTTCATGTGTGTTTCTTATGTGTGATGGTCTGTTTTGTTTTTAATACAACTGGTTACTGTTTATATGGTTAATCAAGCACTGATGCACTGATTAAAGATCAACATATGATGAATTAATTGAATCATAAGTTTGTTGGATATATGTTATTTTCCTTAAACGCAATTGCATGTACATGCGAGTTTTCTTAAATGAAGTAACATATATGAATATGAATATGGAAATGAAAAATTTATTTATTTGATAATATTGATTCACCCCCCCCCCCCCCTCCTAGTATTATTTCCAACAATTGGGATCAGAGCAGGTCCTTTGTTAGAAGCTTGTTTGCTTGAAGGAGATCCATAGAAATAATGGGAAAGAAGCTAACGTAGAAAGCACCTCAAAAGAAGAACACAACTCAAAGGAACGATGACAGCAGGAGAGACAATTGGCTGTTATATGGAAGCAAGGATTCAGATTCCAAATCACCTCAGGATGAACAAGCAAATGAAACATCAGATAAAATCATAGATCAACAAGATCTATTTAACAAAAGGGAGTGTGCCCTCAAAGAAGAAGTTACCAGATTAAAATCTCAGCTGGAGTTTTCCTTCAAAGAACATAAAATGCTGCAAGATGAAGTGATATCATTAAAAAATAAGCCGAGTGAAGAACTAACTCAAGCAGATAAAGAACAAGAAAATGAGATTCTCAAAGGCAACAAGTGGAATAAGGGAGAAAGGCTGAAGAAATCTTGAAGAAGCAACATCTGGAAATGGAAGAACAACATCAGGTTGAGGTAAATATCTTAAAAAGTAAATTACAAGAAAAAGACAAACTGCTATGATTTTAAGACAGTACTAAGATTTTGGATGATGTTCTTAGTACTCAAAGATCTCCTGCTATGAAAATTGGTCTTGGTTTTTATGAATTTGTTGAACATGAATCTGGCTCATAGGGTGAGGCAAGGAACTCTAATGCAAAACCTAAAATTCTCAACAAGGAGATAAGAGGTCAACCCCATCAACAACCAAGGAAAGAAATCCTTCAAAGAAGATATTTTATTCCAAACCATGGAAGTGATATTCGGTTATTTTCTGAGATGAATAATGTTGAGTGTTATTTATGTCATAATCTTGGATATGTTGGAGCAAGATGTAGAAGTAGAATGGTTCAAGATCATTGCACAGAAACATCATCATGTTCCAGGTACTTTAAGGGATATTGTTTTGCTTGCAATATGTTTGGTCACAAAGCCATTCACTGTTATAGAAGGAATAGGAAACATATGAGATGTTATGCTTGTAACAAGGTTGGACATATAGAAAGGGAATGCATGAGAAAAATTGTTCACCATACCAAAAGGAGAAAACATCATCATACTCAAAGATATGGAAGAAAAATGAAATATAGTCAGAAAGATGTGGCATAGTAGAATATACAAACATGATAGACTCAAAGGGAGCTGAAAATGTGAAACTTGAGCATTCTAAATCTCATATGCAAGTTTCATGAAGACAAGTCATGTGTATACATGAGTTTGAAGCTACACAGTCGTGTATATGTTGGTTTGAGGAAAAGCAGTGAGACAGACCCAGGAGAAAGCGTCTGATATGGTTCAGTCAATTATTTGCTCTGTTTGATGATGGTTACAATCTGCTGATGATGTGTGGAAATGTGTTGGTAATCATAAGAGGTTATTTAGAAGTGATTATGGTCCTCACAAGTTAACTTGATGTATATCTGATTGATGATGATGCCTTGATACTTCTTGCTGATATATGCTTGATCAGATCTGACAGTGAACAAATGGAACAAGTTCAGGGGGAGCATATGCTTCGAATATTGCATTGTTGGCATTATCATTAAAAGTCTTTGGTGATGATTATTATGTGGCCAACGGATACATCTTGCTATGATACTTGGGGTCACATTGTTGGTATTTAGATCATATTTATGGATGATCACTTAAGTGGCATATTATTGTTGGCTGGCCAAGAGAATGGTATTGCAGGTTATAGGTCTAGATGTTGTTGACAGATGCTTATGGTGTAGATCAAATATGGTGTATGATAGTTGCTAATGACAATCATGGTCTTGTTTAGGTATTTGGTCTAAATTTCATGTATATATTTTAAAGGCCCATGACTCATATGATGTAATTTGTACCCCCACTTTCCATGGGAAGGATGATGTAATAATTTCTATTTCAGTCATGTATAAACATTTGGTATATCCCCACTTTGTTGGGTGGATGAGTCAAAAATGGTGTATCCCCACTTGGTTGGGAGATTGATGTCTGTATGCGTCATTGGTGATAGGAAGGTCATACTCACTTACTTGAGTTATAGAGTCACGTTATTCTCATGAAAATATTTTTATAGGCTCAGCTTGTGCTCAGGGGGGTCATGGACAGATTGGTACATCTTAGCATGTACAAAGGGGGAGCTCAATCATAATAATTCAGCATGTACTCAGGGGGAGCATGGACAACATAATGTATATCAAAAGGGGAGAATATCTTGGTCTGCCATTTTCCCTTGATGTCAAAGGAGGAGAGTGACTTGGTGTTCTTGCTGCCATCAAGTCCAAAGGGGGAGATTGTTGGCATTATGATACATGTGTTGTCCTTAATGGAAACTCACTCAGATGACAAATCACAGTGCAGCAGGTCGATAGCAAAGAATTAATGATTAGACTATAAAGAATGAAGAAAGAGTGGTATACGTAGGTTCACCTTGACAAAAGAGTGTATAAACACGGGTTAACAGATCGAAATGAGCGTATAACATACACACGCACTTTCATAGAATGAAAAGTACATATATCTTAGAAAAATAAGTTTTGGTCCGAGGTATTTGGTCCATGGTATTTTGATCCATTGTATTGGTCCAAGGCATTTGGTGCGAGGTATTGACCCTACGTATTTGGTCCAAGGCATTTGGTGCGAGGTATTGACCCTACGTATTGGTCCAAGGTATTGGTTCTAAGGAGTTCTGGTTCATGGTATTAAGAAAGCTCTAAAATTATATAAGGAGGAGAATATCATTAGGCAAGGTGTGAAAGTATTGAATATATGATGATTTGTGAGATCCAGTGTACAGGTTATGGGTTTGTGATGCTTTACTTGATCTGAACCAAGGATGCACCTATGTGGATGATGATGGATGATGGATCAAGATCTTAAGGCTTGGAATATATTATCATTATGTGGTTTGATCATGGATAGAATAGATTTGTATACTAACGCATGGGTTATTCGGTAAATGGTATGATCTAGTTATGACTGAATTCTAAAATAGTTGTGAAGTCTTTAAGTTAGTATTTGTAGATCTGTACATGTGTTCACTTTGGTGAAAGCATGTATACATGCTGGTTCAGCTCATCAGAGTAGCATATACATTATGAAATATGATATCTAAATTTGTAGTTGGTTATAGTGGTTGTTGCAGAGTTCTGGGTTCTGCTCTGTGTTCTGGTGACTGTGTTTTGATGAAGGGCTTCAATGATTTAGTTGTTGGTTGATTCAGAGATTGATGATTGAGTATTCAATAATTGGTTAATGCAATAGTTGTATTACAGTGGTGATTGATTTTGTGCTTTAATGTTGTTAATGGGTCCAATATGAAAATTGGATGAAATGTGGCCTTCAGATTATGGTGTTATGATCCAGGAGCATCCAGTCTCAAAATTTATAAAACGTGGTCCCTAGAGGAAGAGAGAAGGTCGTAGCCTTCTATAGGCTGGCACCTACGTACTGGTAAACATATCAGCTAGTAAAAGAGCTAGGGAGTTGGATCTCCCTTCCAGTAGTAGCTACAAAACGAGTGAAGGTTGGAGCCTTCAGTAGGCTGGCACCTACATACTAGTAAACAAATCGGTTAGTACAATAGCTAGGGGTTTGTAGCCGCCTTCTAGTAGACGCTGGAAAAAGAGAGAAGGTTGTAGCCTCCTGTAGGTGGGTGCCTACGTACTACTATGAGTCTGCACCCACAAAAGATTGTAAACAAGTTTTTCTTATATTAAAAGGAAGACAGGAGCAGGTGGTTTTTGTCTCACATTGGGTTTCCACCTTATATCTTGGTGTTCATGTGTGTTTGTTATTTGTGATGGTCTATTCTGTTTTTAGTGCACCTGGTTAGTATTTATATGGTTAATGAAGTACTGATGCACTGATTAAACATCAACATATGATGAATTAACTGAATCATAAGTTTGCTGCATATACGCTAGTTTCCTTAAACATAATTGCGTGTACATGCGGCTTCCCTTAACTGAAGTAGCATGTATGAATTTGAATGTGGAAGTGAAGAAGTTATTGATTTGATAGTACTGATTCAGCTCGCCACCCCCCTCTCAGTATTATTTCCAACATGCTAATGATCAACAAATAAACAATTTTCTAACTTTAGAGGAAGAATTTGTAAATAGCAACATAGATACTGATATAACATTAGATCTTTATTTTACAGATAAAACAGAGATTAAAAAATTAGAAGATGAAGAGATAGACAGATTCCATCCCATACAATTTACAAAATCAGATATTCAAAACCTAAAGCAAGTTGAAATTGAAGAGATAATTATCGAAGATTCTCAGATCATTAATCTCAAAGACAACTTTTTTCCCAAAGGATTAACCCCTTTCAAAGACTTGTTTGATTCAAATGATGTCCATAGAAAACTAAATATGGAACCCTTAGAATCTGATATAGAGGAGTGTAACATGGGCTCTGAGGAAGATCCTAAATTGATAAAACTTTAAAAGTCTTTATCTCTCGCTGAAAAAGTAAAATACATAGAACTTCTAAAGGAATTCCAAGATGTATTGGCTTAGACTTATGAGGACCTCAAGTCCTATGACACTAGCATAATACAACACACTATCCCTGTAAAAGAAAACTAGAAAACTTTTACACAGAATATTAGAAGGATTAATCCTATTCTATTGCCTTCTATTGAAAATCAAACCAAAAGAATGTACGAAGCAAAGATAATAGCACCAACTAGATTATCTTATCAGGTTTCAAATTTGGTGCCCATAAGGAAAACGACTGGTGAGATTAGACTATATGTTGACCTAGGGAATCTCAATAAAGTTTCACTTGAAGACAATTATCCTCTCCCTAAAATGGATCACATATTACAAAGGGTAGTAGGTTCAACCAGAATCGCATTGTTGGATGGGTTTTCTGGTTATAATCAGATCTTAGTCGACCGAGATGACCAGGCTAAAAATGCATTCGCTAGTCCTTGGGGCACTTTCATGTGTGTGAAGATGACTTTTGTATTAAAGAATGCGGGGGCCACATTTCAAAGAGTTATGGATATAGCTTTTGCAAAGGAAATCCATGACTTCCTAGTAATATACTTAGATGATATCACTATATTCTCAAATTCTGATAAACGACATCTGGATCATCCAAGGCAGGTCTTCATCAAGTGTATAAAGTATGGAATTTCTTTGAATCCTAAAAAATATTTATTTGGGTTGGAAGAGGGAAAATTTTTAGGCCACATAATCTCTAAATATGGTATCCAAATAGATCCTACAAGAATTGAAGCCATCTTACAGATACAACATCCTAGGAGCATTAAATAACTGCAAGCATTTTTAGGTAAAATAAACTTTCTTAGAAGATTTATTTCAGACTTAGCAAAACTAATTAGATTATTAAATAACATGTTGAAGAAAGATTCAACTATTAAATGGACAGTTGAGGCTAAAATATCTTTTGAAGATATTAAGCTAGCCTTAACACAAACACAACTTTTAGTCAGTCCAAAGTTTGTTAGGGATTTCATTATATTTTCTTTTGCCTCAGAACACATAATTTTTGCAGTCCTACTGTAAAAGAATGATGAGGGTTATGAACAACCTATTCCCTTTTTTAGGAAAGCCCTGAGGGATGCCCCTTTAAATTATAATATAATGGAAAAGCATGTTTCTGCTTTAGTTAAAGCTATCAAAAATTTCAGAGTTTACATTAGATATATTCTCATGTAATAGCCTACGTTGCCAATGCTGTGGTCAAAGACATCCTAACTCAGGATGGTCCAAATGGAAAGAGAGGGAAGTGGATAGCTACTATATTAGAATATGACCTAGAAATCAAACCTACAAAGTTTATCAAAGGCCAAGGTTTAGCCAAGCTCATGGTTGAATCGAACTATCAGGCCTTACACATAAATTTTATTGCAGAAATGGATAATGGAGAGGAGATGGTGACTCCACCGATCAGCTAGGCCTTTAATGAATCACCATGGTACGTTGATATCATAAATATTTTACAAAATATACAAGCTCCTCTTGAATTATCCAGGACTAAAAGTAGGTTCTTAAAAATGAAATCTTTGAAGTTTTGCATAATTGACAATGCTATGTTTTGGAGGAATCATGAAAGCATCCTTCTTAACTGTTTATTAAAAGAAGAATCTGACAAGGTGTTACAAGAGTTTCATGAAGGTGACTGTGGAGGACATCTTTACTGGAAAACCACTACTGACAAGATTCTTAGGGCCGGTTTCTATTGGTCCACTTTGTTTTCTGATGTAAAGAAATTTATAACCTCATGTCATAAATGCAAAAGTTTTGAAGGAAAGAAAAAGGATTTACTCCCCTCTAAAACCAATATTTACTGAAGTGCCTTTTGAACAGTGGGGTCTTAACTTCAATGGTGAAATACATCCACCTTCCTCTGCCCAACACAAATGGACCCTCACTACCACAAATTACTTTTCCAAATGGATAGAAGCCATACCATCAAGGCAAACTACTGATACCAATATAACAACCTTCCTTGAATCCAACATCCTATCTAGATTTGGGTGCCAAACCAAGATCATCACTGACAATGTAGCAGACTTCAAATATAAGAGAATGATTGATTTCTATAATAAGTACCATATAACATTGGGCCATTTCATAGCTTATCACCCCCAAGGAAATGGATTAGCAGAGTCCTCAAATAAAAGTTTGGTGAACATCATCAAAAAATTGTTGGAGGATAATAAGAAAACATGGAACAAGAAGCTAGTGAATGCCTTGTGGGAAAACTGACTAACCACAAAGAAATCCATTAGTACTAGTCCTTATCAATTATTTTATGGAATAGAATTTGTTTTCCCTTCTTCTTTGGGAACACCAATGATGAAATTACTCCAAGAGGTGCAGGTTGAGCCAAATGATATTGAAAGGAGAGTCAACCAGACAATTCACTTACAAAAGACCAAGAAAGAAGTGTAGATCAGATCCCAAGTTGTGCAGGAAAGGATCAAGAATGATTTTGAGAAAAGGACTAAGGTAGAAGATTTTTACATTGGAGACAAAGTTTTGAAATGGGACTCAGGAAAAGAGGATAAAGGTAAACATGGGATATTAGATTTCCTATGGAAAGGCTCATATATCATCTATGCATTCAGAGGTAATAATACTTTATTCCTTAGAGAAATGGATGGCACAGAAGCAGAAGGAGGACCAGTTAATGGTCGACCTTAAACACTACATAGAACCTAGTTACTGATTCCACTAATTATTTTTACATATTTTGTTTTTAAAAGTCTAGAGTTGTTTGGATAGAAAAATTTTGAAGATGAAGGCCAGAGAGAAGGCCCTAAGCTTCAGAGGCTTTACTATCATAAATAGCAATAAAGCAGAAAAGTGAAAGGGAAAAAGTTGCAGAAGAACATGATAGCAATTCAGAAGGCCATTGATCTACAACTTCTTAACATTTCACTAGGAAATGTCATCCCCAAGTGGAGCCACTGTTAGGTTCCTATACCAATAGGTGTCATAAGTTTTAATTGCTAAGATTAAACCTGTAATATTTACATACCTTTGCATTCTACAAATGTTTTCCATATTCAAAAAATAAAAAAATGTAAAGAGGGTATGTCCTAAAAGAAAATTTTAAGGACAAATAAAATCTGACCAAACAGTGTAATCTTGGCAGATAAGTAGATTAAGTAGAGTAAATAAAAAGGAGCTCAACTATTTAATCTAAGCCCTTGGATGTAATAAGGTTAGACTTAGTTAGATTACTATTGTAAAAGAAAAGAAAAATGTTTTGATAAGGGTTTTCAAGCTTAAGTGCACCCTGATAAAGGGAAGTAAAAATGTTAGGATGAGTAGATGGATAAGTAGTAGAAAGGTTGCAGAATTGTTATGATCATTAAACAAAATAATATTTATCACCCTCATCATGAAAGTTCCAAGTATTTATGAGCAATTGGACATGCATCAAGTCCAGAAAGTCAATTGATTAATTTCCCTCACTCATTACACTTTTCACTTAACTAATTTCTAATGAAAAGTCTTAAGTACCCAAAATATTAAGTCAAAGGGGCTTAGAGCATTTGTCTAACTTCTGGAGGGACTAGACCCTCAACCTGATGACTTATATTTCCTAATTACTAAAATTCCCCCAACACCCCCCCCCCCCCCACCCCCCCCCCCCCCCCCCCCTCCCCCACAAACATTAACCCCCTTCACTATCCCTCATTTCCCAACAAATATCTCTTTTCCGAAGGTAAAACACCATTTTTCATAGGGAAAAGCGATTACCCCAAAGTAAGCCCCTTTTCCTAAGAAAACCCACAAAAGTAACACTAAGCCTAAGTTATAATGTATTCATACAAAGCCAATGAATTATAAATCGTTAAATCCATTTACTGCTTTCATTCGTATTAACTTTTAATTTTATTTATATATTAAATCCCAAAAATAACCCTTTCCCCTATGTATTTAATAAATCCCTTTAATGATAATATCCCATCCCCAAAGTTTGTAATATAAACTTTATAAATAAAACCATAACAAATGATGTAAATTAATCGATTTGCGATTAATTAAAAAGTCAAACCTTTCACCAAAATAATTACTCCCGATCCCTTAACCCCTACCTTAACCCTGAATTAAATTAAAACCAACACGTTTAGTTGCCCGTCGTTCCCTCTCACTACCATCTGTGCATTTTCATTAACCGACCGCC
The DNA here is from genome assembly GCA_000404065.3 of Pinus taeda. NCBI lineage: Eukaryota > Viridiplantae > Streptophyta > Pinopsida > Pinales > Pinaceae > Pinus > Pinus taeda. The sequence continues at coordinate 239,893 of APFE030156292.1, forward strand.
GCCCGATCTTCCCCCTTCAAATCCAACAATCCACATTGATTTTGCACAGGCCCAAAACTTGAACCTTACCTGCCCAAAACGATATGTTTTCCTTTGGGGCCCCGAGGCTACGTGGCTTCCGACGATTGGAATCGGGCGGCCTCCCCCCAAAACCACCCAGCGCTCTTAAGCGGTGTGAAAAAAACCCCCTTACTGCCACCGGCTAAATGCCAAACGATCACATCACCTTGCTAACTGCCAAAAGTACCATTATTCCCCAAACACTCACCGAATTTTGACTTTGTTAATAAAGCCAAAAACTCAATATTATTTGTTTTATTGTGAAAACAGACACCAGAAGTCCATGCATGCAACTGCACGACATCCAACCACCAACCTACGTCTAGTCACCAGCCTGAAGAAGCCATTGACCGTATAATCAACCCTCCAGTTCACACAGACTTTCTGCAACTATGCACAGGCACCCATCGACATGTTCAAAGTCAATATTCCCAGAATTCCAGGTATTTTATCCAAATTCACTGGAAAACTTGTCTCAGTTCTGAAACAGTTACTTGCATTGGTTGGAATTAATAAAAAATTAAGTGAAAGAACTACACAATGACCCAAGGCTACTTTGTATTGGAACCCAGTTGCCCTAACTGACTGAAAAACCCTTTTTCCCCATTCTTAAATCCACAAGGACTGAGAATGGCCACTCCAATTTCCATGGATGTTCGACCAGTTTCAACTCCCCATCTAGATTTAGACCATCTCCCTTTGGCAGACAAAGATTTCCAAATCAAGGACATTGTTGTCCTTGAATCCCATTTGAAACTACACTGCAAATATAGAGACTTATTTCTTAATCATGTCGACCAAATTGGGCTTTGGGAATCCAATTTGCCCAAGTACGAGTTCCCAGAGGTGCATATCTTCCCTAAAATTGTCCATTATTGCCATACCAATTACAACCCAAATCAAAGAGAAGTGATGTATCCAAGCCAAGATGAACTCTTTACCATCACTGTTGAATCCATCAATGAAATGCTTCAATTACAGCACGGAAAAAACCTCACCCCTCTATTAATTGGTAACTTATTGAATCAGTTCCCCAATCTTATTACTGGAAAAATAACTGAAATGTTTCAGACTTTCATAAGGAAAGAGGAACATATCACAAAAGACCCCCCTCCCTATGTGGCCACCATATTTTCCCCATTTGGCCAAGATATTGTACCCATGATTTCAAAGTGCTAAGATACACTACAAGTGAATATATTGATGAAATCATTTTAGCCTTCATGTCTATCTTCACTATAGGACAACCCCCTGCCATCATTTATGATTATGTCAAATTCATAGTAGACAAAATGCATGATCAACTATTGAGAATGAATAATGAACTAGTCATTAAATATTCCTCAGTTTTGTACCACCTTTTCTTATAAAATCAATCTGACAAGTTCCCATTCACTCTCTAAACTCTTCACACTAAAGGTCATCCTAGGTCAGTAATTGTTTGGACTCCTTTGATACATAACCATGATTCCCCATATTCATACATAGATTTCATTGATATTTTTGTACATCCAGTAGTGACCATGCTGCTAGGAAGTCCTCCTCCAAGGATTAATTCAGATATTAGGAGGATCCTGTAGCTATCAAAACAACACAAAGTTGGAGATTGGTACTTGTACCAAAATCACATAGAAATCAAGATCGATGGCTGTGAGTTAGCCTCATATAAACTGCCCAGATACCTCTCAATGAGGTTATTTTCTCTAGAGTACTACGAGCAGATGATCAATTCAGATGAGGTGCATTTTATTAAAGCCAAAAACAAGGCCCATCTCAAAATCAAAAATCAACTAGGCCCCTTTGTATGCAATAGCCGAGAAGTTGTAAGAGAAGCAGAAGAAATCCTTCAAAGACTCAAACTAAAACAAAGCTTCATGTGGACATATGATTCTTGTGACTTCATATGCAATAGAAGACAGAAAAACAAGTTGGCTCCCTACATTCACCACCGAATCCCTGAGATAGAGAAATATGAAAATCAATTGGAATGGATGGAGAATACCTTAGTTGACGGGGATAACATAGAAGTAGTAGTTGAAAATGCTCTAATTGATTTAGAGAAAAGACTTGATGAAGGTTCTTTCTTGAAGGTGCTAGGAGAATCTTAGGCCCCAAGCGGATCACATATAAAAGGAGAGTCTCAAGTGCAAGAAGAGTTACAACAACCAGACTTATCAGAAGAACTAACTCAAATAGGTACAAAGCAGCCCAATATGAGTACTCCACCTAACTTTCAAACTCCTCTAAATGAGGAGAAGAACCTAAAAATGAACAGGGAGGAGGCCACTACATCAGGCAGAGCAACCATACAAACATATGTAGAAACTAGCCTAGTGAAAAGGCAGAGGTTAAATCTTGTCTCAAAGTAAGAGTTCAGAGAAGAAATAGTGGGAGCTACCAGTACAGAGAAAGAAAGAAGTAGGCCTGCTACTCCTTCTGGGGGCACATCAAAACCTTCCACATCTCATACTCAAATGTTGGAAAGGAAACAAAGTGTTGAAGTGTCCCCATTTAGGATGCTAATAGAAAAAGATCAAGATATATGAGAAAGGGACAAAGACATCAAAGCGAGGAATGAGAGGCTAAAGGCCCAAACTTACTCAAAATACTTAAAGATGGCACCTACCAATCAGATAAGGCTAATGTCAGCCTATGATGAGAAAGAAGGAAAAATGCAAATGACATTCATGAAACCTACCACACGACAACCAATATCAGCAGTTGACTTCAAGAAGATAGATTTTGAAGTGATGGCAAAGGACATACATCCTATTGACTAGATTGAGTTTTGCAAATAGACAAGGGAGATGATTTACTCCACCATGACAGGGAAAGCCATCAGAGCTCAGCAATTGCATAATTCCCTAGATAATATATTAGCTCAGTTCCAATTGGAGAAGGTCTCTTCATAGGCAAAGGGCACCAATATCAAGTCCTTGGAGGACTTAATCATCGAGTTGGGACATGATCCCAAATATCTAACGGGCATTGAAAGACTGATCAATAAGAAAAGCAATGACATTGTTGCTTTGAATAAGCAACTCAAGATTCCACCATTGCATCATCCACAAACAACAGAAGTCCGGGAAACACAAAATGGACAAGAAGAGCTTCTCGACTTAGTCCTAAAGCTAAATGACCAATTGAAATAAATAGAGAAAGAATTGGACACATTGATTTAGTCCAAACAGAGTGAAATAGCCACTACTTCCACAACTACCATTCCCACAGTAACAATTGCAGTCCCCTCAACATTGACAGCCTCTTTAGCACCAACTACTCCACCTGCTACAACACTTCTAGTCACAATTGAGACTACAATTGTAGGTACCTCAACGGAAAATACATCAGAGTTAGTGAAAGGCATGGAGGAAATGTCCATCCAGGCAACAAAGCTTAAGTGACTTAAGGAGAAAGTGGCAAGCCTAGAATATGGCTACAAGCTTGCCGAAGTACAATAGAAAGAAGAAGCATAGAAAGCCCCGAGGATGGGTGAGAAGATAAAGGTCCTTGAAAAAAATTTTACTTTGCAAAAGCCACTAGGACATACTAAGGAGATGCTCTAGGCCAATATCATTGACTATGTCAATGATATTTGGCCATCAATTGAAGTACTATTGGAGCAAACAGAATTGGTGAAAGTGGCCACCAAAGCAATAGAAAAGGTAAAGGAAGGTCGAGGAGACCAGCCTAAGGATGCTAATCGACTCATCAAATTCTTGAATAGCAAGAACATGCATGAGCCTAATGAGCTTGGTGTGGAGGATAGAACTGAAGCCACCATTAAGATCAAAAAGGTTTTTTCTAAAAGAAACCTTAGGCTTAACATGGAGGAAAAATGCCATGACATGCAGGTTGGCATTGACAGATTCATGACAAAATTTCAAATTTTGAGGAAGAAAGGGCTTCCAAGTCCCATGGTCATACATGACAAACTTATGACCCAATTGGACTATGTTGACAGATTAAAGAAATTATCCAAGGAACAAGCAAGCACTTCAGGAGTTAAAGCATTTCCAATAGGGAAAGTATATGATACTTTAGAAAATCTATTTTTCCTAGAGCATGAGGTGAAACATCTATTTGTCACCAAACCAAAATTTTCCAAATACACTGAGGTAGACAAGATATATAGAAGGATTCTCAAGGTAATGTTACCTAAATATGAATGGTGGGAAAAAATTCTAGATTAACTATAAGTTACCATAGTAAATCTGAATGGCAGCTAGATGAAACAGGTAAACAGGGTCAAAGAGTAACAAGTTAAAGAGTATTAGTTAAAAACCAAAGACATGGTTGATTCCAGCATACTCATATTAGCCATCCTAAAAATCCTCAAGTTCGACTACAACAACCAACACTACAACAATAAGAGGGACATCATGATGCAGTTTTCCATCTGTCTCTATCTTCATGCTTGAAGATATTTTGATTTCCTAGATTAATTCTCAAACTATTATGAGATATTTTGTAATATGTTTTGTATAAATACTTTACATTTGAAAGTAATCGTATCAAGACTGGATTGGCTTGCTGGATCATGGAAAAAAGTTCAAACATTTTATAGGATTCTTGTGTAAAGCAAAAATCAGATAAGTGTTATCTCATGTGTATTATTGTTTTTCATTATTTTTATTAATAATCATGTGCATTTCTATGAAATCTTAATGGTAAACTAGGAATGATATTGCATAACTCGCTTTAATGCACTCTGTCTTGACCATTTACCTCAATTTTTTCTACTAAACTATCTTAGTTATGGAATTCTTAAATGCTCCCTTACTTCTGTAGTTTCTCCTTGTGGCCTATGTAGCAAAGAATTCTTAATTTCTCTTTATTGATGATCACCCTCTTTTCCTTATTCTGATCCCAGTCTAAGGATTCTTCATTTCCCTTTTACCTCACTTAGAATCATTCCATCCATCATCCCTTTGAAAATATGCCTTTTGCTTTGCTAGCCTACCCTGTAAACACACCCTTTAGTGACTTGGTCCAGTTAAGCCATCCTTTGATTGACTATGTAGCCCAATGGATTTAAAAACCTAGCTCCATCCATCTATTTCAAGAATCCCACCACCCAATTTTCAATCAAAATCAAAATCCTTATGAACACTAAGAACTACCCTAAAATCCCACTCGAAACAAAGTTAAATTATAAAGACATAGCGCTCGCTGAACTTAGGTTGGCTACAACACGAGTCTAAAAGATTAGGTTTGTGGTTACCTCAGATTATTCCTTCTTTTGATAACTTCTAAGGAAGACTTTTGAGTGATAACAAGTGGATCGTTGTGAAATATTCTAGAGGTAACTCTCCAACTTCAGGGAAACCTCTATCAAAATCAAACTTCATTAATGGCTCCTTCGTCCAAGGACTTCCATTTACAAAATAAATGTATAGTGCCAACTTAGAAGCTGTCAATTGGGAAAAATATCAACGTAGATGTGAACTACATGAATGCTTGGATGTTGAGATTTTTGTAGCCCAACCTGAGCATCAATCATCTTTTAGTACTTCATCTGAGACTTTGCATCATGATTTGTTTTCAGTGACAACAGCATCCAATTCTATAAATGAAACTTGGGAAACAACTGGAAATCCATTTGAGAGCATAGCTTCTGGTGATGCTGGAATTCATTACATATTAATGGTAAGAGAAACTTTTTATGTCTTTCGTAATAAGTGGACCTCTAACACTGAGACATGAGTAGTTTGCCTCACCTATGGTATTATGTGCAGCACAAAATTTTTTCATATAAGTATGACAATGTGGCAATTGTACATGAGCAACAAAGATAATACTTATTCTTGTATTTTTTATTCAAAATTAATTTTAGTTGAATTTATTTGGCTACATACCTATGTGAATGATTCTAGAATGCATATTTACCTTTGCAATATGATTTGTGTGTGTGAATCCTTTTGGGAAACTTTCCTTTCAATTTTCCACTTGCACAAATCACAATTTGTCAACCAGAATTATCACCTTACCATGGTGATTTAACTTTGCATTTTGTTTTGTGTGAATCATTTTTGGTAAAATTTCTTTTTAACTTTGCACTTGCATAAATCACCATTTTTCAACAAGGATACTCACGTGTCATTGTGCGAAAATTCAATTTTAGCTTTTGCTGCAATTTGTTACTATATGTTACTCGAAATAAAACGTATATTTAGTATAAAATTGCAAATTGTCATTATATGTAACTCAACCTAATAATGTAATTGTTAGAAAAAAATTTATATGTGAACAAATAAAGAAATAATATTATAACGAAGCTAGAAAGGAGTGTTTAAGGGACTTCACTTATCACTATCAAATAAGTTGATCGATGGTCTCCAAATGTAATTCCTACCTTTTTTGTGGATGAACACTATGGCTTCTACTACTAGGATCTTTACAACCTTTAGGGTTTTCACAAAGAAGGAAGTAAAAGAATATGTTGGTGATCAATAAGAATCCAAGGTACTGTGTTGTTCTAAGCTATTTTGATTTTTTAAATTATTGTTATTTACATTACATTCATGGAACGATTGCTAAATCTGTTTTTATATATGCAGATAGACAGAGCATCGATGTTGGATGAAATAATTAAGTATGCCAAACTTATACTAATGCAAATAAAGGTTGTTGCCCAATCTCTTGCAAGATTGAATTTCTATAGCCTATTATAAGCTCAGTGCTTGTTCTTAGGGTTTTCACAAAGAACGAAAGAAAATAATATGTTGGTGATCGATAGGAATACAAGGTACTGTGTTGTTTTAAGTTCTTTTGATTTTGTAAATTATTGTTCTTTACATTACATTGATGGAACGACTGCTAAATTTGTTGTTATATATGCCGAGGGGTAGAGCATCAATGCTCAATGAAATAATTGAGTATGTCAAACCTTTGCAGATGCAAATAAAGGTTGTTGCCCAATCTCTTGCAAGATTGAATTTTTGTAGCCTATTATAAGCTCAGTGCTTGTTCTCAAAGTTTAGTTGTTCTACAACTTGTGAGCACCAGTAAGCTTCACAATGTTGGTTAAGTTGGGCCTCTAACTCCAAATGTTGTAGCTAAGGTACATGCCTCGTCGTTGATTTTTCATGGTACTAGCAATAGAAATGTGTTTTGCTACTGGGATAACCATGTGTGTTTTACTTTGTCAGCTGATGCTATTTTTTTCCGGTTTGCAAGGCATCACTGGCTCGGGTTGAACCTGGTGGGTTGCTATTACATCACATGAGTTTTGTTAAAGTTCGAGATAGAGATAATATTGGCCTAGCCATGCACAATCCATAACTCCAAAATTGCATATTTTAAGTGCATTGAACATTGCCATTTATCTCATGCTAAGAGGGGTGGTCTAAGCACAAGGCCTTGTCATTATACTTCATTATGTACAAGAATTTAGTTGTGTGACTAAATTAGTCTTTTATACTTAGATCTGAGCCATTACACTTCATAACCTTCTACAATCTTTAGATGTGCCCAATTCTGCCAGATAGATATTCCACAACCATTGTTTTATGAATCAAGGTAAGCTTGCGCTTAAAATTTGCAGTGTAGGATTAAAGAATAGATATCTTAGGACACAGATTCCAAACAAAAAAGAGGACCCATGACATAGCATCTTAGATGTTGAGACAAATAGAAATTTTGTTTGCCAACAATGAAAATATTTCTAGAAGGGGTTAAATAAATGATTCAAGCAGTTACAACAATGTTACAAATGTTTCTTTACGTAGGGTTAATTTCTCCTTCATTTTGTTCAACCCGCAACATCCATCGATACTTTTAGTGAGCTTCGTCCTTATTTTCCTCCATATGGATGAAAAATGTTGCTTTATTTCATATCATAATATAGGCCAAAACTTCAGCTAGGAGCAAAGCTAAATTTTTGCAAGTAAATGAGGTCACAACTATATATTTCAATCAAAGCGTCACAAATTAGTTCCACTAATAAGAATTTTTGAGATTTTACTAGATGAGATAGTCTTCAATTCATGTGTTTGTTTCAGAACTAAAAATAAACAACAATTAGGGCTCGATTTATATATCAATATTCTCTATAACCATTATCTCATTTGTGTTATAGAAGGATATAGCTATATGAGAGGCCCGAAATCACTGTGAGGCATAGTGCCTAAAAGAGATTTTAACCAAAACTGATCCCAGACACCATAGAGGACACTTGAGATCTATAGGGAAGGTAACGATCTACACATAGGTTTATCCTAGTCAAAGTTAACTTCATCCTTCAAAAGGGACAATGAATCCCATCCTCAGTTTGTTGCATGACCCCAAAGGTTCAAGTTGGTTCATATAAGAATCATACTTGGTAATGTGCAAAGACTATGTCTTACGGAAAAATGGAATGACATCTGTTGTCTTGTGTAAAACAATCTACTAAGATCTCCAAGACTTGTCCATGACTACTCTACATGTGAAATCAAAATAAAACAATGAATCCCATGCCCAAACTATTTAATGAAGGCCAAGAGTTTGAGAATAATATTGTGAAGTACATGGAGAGGGATATGAAAGGATCTATGTAGTACTTACAAAGTAACCACACAGGTATCTGCAATCTGTTTGATTCAAGTTGCACAGGTAACCACCATATCTAATTGTAACATTTGATGATGTTGTTAACATGTCTAATTGGATCACAAGTAGTCATGGTTAGTGGCTTTTTGTGATATCTTCTAGAGGCAACTCTCCAAATTTAGGGAAACCTCTATCAAAATCAAACTTCTTTAATGGCTCCTCTATCCAAGAGCTTGCATTTACGAAATAAATGTATAGTTCCAAATTAGAAGCTATCAAGTGGGAAAAATATCAACCTAGATGTGAACTACATGAATGCTTGGACATTGCGATTTCTACAGCCCAACCTGAGCATCAATCATCTTTTAGTATTTCAATTGAGAATGTACATTGTGACTTGTTTTTAGTGACAAAAACATCCAATTCTATAAATGAAACTTTGGAAACAAATGGAAATCCATTAAAAGTACAACTTCTGGTGATGCTAGAATTCATTACATATCAATGGTAAGAGAAACATTTTATATCTTTAGTAATAAGTGGACCTTTGGCACTCATGTAGGAGAAATTTGCTTCCCCTGTGGCATTATGTGCACCACATAATTGTTTCATATAAGTATGATAATGGGGCAGTTGTACATGAGATGCAGAGCATAACGACTTGTTTTCAGTATTCTTTACACAGATTTCTATGGAGATTCTTTTGAACTGGCTTTTCTTCTTTGTTAAGAAAAGTAATTGTTGTCTAGAAAAATGAACTATTTCTTGTATATTACTTTGGTTGTCTATTCTTATTATTAGGAACTAGGGATTGTTCTTGGGTTGCTAATAACTTAGATGGACCCAGGGATTAACCCAAATTACTCCGACATGGTTCCAGTCCTATTTATTACTCACACATGTCTACTAATATTAGTATTATTGCCTTGGATTTCTTTACATGGTATTTTACCATTTTGTGTCACTACTTGTATTATTCTTTCTTCCATGCTATTGTTTCTTATGCCATTGCCTTACAACGTTTAGTTTGCAACATGTTGTGCAAATTCTAGTTATGATTCGAATTGAAAAGGAGAGTTGATTATGTACAACATTAAAATCCATGGGTGATTTTAGATAACAATTGGGTGTATGAACTTGATTATTATTATTATAAACTAAATAATTAAATTATCATAAAAAATGACTTTTATTTTTAAAATCCCATACATTGATTGTTGATGAAATATGACTTTTAATATTTTGACTATTATATGTATAACAATGACTTTGAATTTTATGTCTCAACTAAGATTTTTTTTTTATTTTTTACTTTTCCATGAGTTATATTTTTTCAATTAATTTGATTTCTATTGTCTTCTTAATTTTGATTTATTTAAGGTCATTTCCTATTTTCAACTCATTGTGAGCTCAATATGTCACATCCAATTGAGATTCACATAAATATGATACATGTAAAAGCATAACTTCAATGACAAGAAAATATTGAGTACATACTTTATTTCTAAAAGAAATGTGGTATACAAATTACGGAGAAATAAAAGTGAACCCAACTCTATAATATTCACATCTAAATAAGTGATACTATAATGGTGATGTCCTTGCTGAGAAATTGTTCCAAATGTATGGTTTAATATTTGCAATGATATTTTACGTTTGACTTGCAATGTAGCTTTAGATGTCATTTTCAATGTAGAATACAAAGGCTTAACTACTTCATCAATTTAGCAACAATGACGTGTTGAAGTTGATCCATGGGAGACTAGTTGAACATCAGTATCTTATAGTTTTAGTTTGATTTATTATGTTTCTCAAGTGTGTGCACTACTAGGGTCACCCAAATTTGAGTTTCATCCAAGAGTCGCTCTATGTCCATGGTTTCCAAAACCTATTATGTAGTTGTGCCTACCTCCTCCATGCCCACTTTTCCCTCTACAAGATGTCCATATAGGAACCTCAATTTACATTCCATATATTATTTTGTACACATTATGTGCCTTGGCTCCATTGATCTAAGTCATGGCCCACTTATGGAGACCACCATTAGCCTCTTCTATTTGTTACTTTTGTGTTCACATAGTCATTATCACTAGTTTCACAACCCTTAAGAGGTGCTCATACCAATGTGCTATCATCTATAGGCTCCTTCTGTGAGAATCAAAATTTCTATAGAGACTTAGGTGGGTATGAATGGAGATGATCCCATCACATCCACCTTCTAATAAATCTCTATTTACCACCCTCAATCATGATTGCTTCATCATACATCAAATTGGGAAGCATAATCCCAAATAATTATGCTATGTTATGGCCATCATCATCAATTATGTTACTTCATTCATAGAAATTATCAATGGCATGATCCGAATCAAAACTTCAATGCAATGGGAGTCAGATACAACTTTATTATTTTTCGAGGCCTTCCCACTTTTGGATTCAACTGGTACCCACTTTTGTGAAACCTCTTGAGAGTTGTGATGTCTCTCATTATTTCTTTCACTTGAAAGACCTTTCCTGTTACTTGTATAGCCCTTTCTTTCCAGGGGTGGAGGGGGGGGGTGGGGGTGGTGGAAAAGGCTCTCATCAACTATCGCCTGATATTTTTATTAAGAAAATGTTTTTAGATTGCGGGTTCCAATCAAATAATGTTTCACTAGTAAAAATTTTCTTTCAAAACATCTTGATATTTTGAAATCCTTTACAAAAACATGTTCACTCATGGGCCTACTATCCAAGATACTTTAGAACAATAAATAAAAAATGATATTGAATATATTCAATGTGTATAACGCATGCAATGTGGTCACCCAACAATGTGAAGTTATTATTCCCCATTTTTTAAAGAAGGCGATGTGTTAAGTGAGATGGCCTAGGATGTTCACATTAGCATGGGGCCCATATTCCAATTTTAAATTAGCCTAAACTTCGACAAAACCAGAGAAAAACTATACGTACAACTTGCCAAAGTGGTAGATCAAATAATTGACTGATGTCTGCATCACTCCATATGAACAAAGGACGTGCTTGACTAAATATGTCCAACTGATTTCATAAACCCAAAACTTTAAAATACATTTTTATTAGTTTAGTTATATAAGTCAAATGGTTAATTAGGTTAATATATTATAATATTAATAAATATTTATGCGACTTTCTACTTCTTGCCAATATTCACCCGAAGAATGAGATAGTTATAAGTCAAAAAGAAATAATTGTGAAATAATAAAAATTGATAAAGGCTAAAACTATGACTAAAATTTGAAAATAATTTACATGATTAGAACATCACAAATTTATTTATAAAATATAAATATTTTAATAAATTTAATTATTTTTTTATATATAATAATGAGAAATCTATAGATATAGATATATATATATATATAATAATATATATATATATATATTATATATATATATATATATATTATAATATGATATGTATGTTATTGATTTTTCATAGAAAAATATATTTATAATGTTAATAAAAACAAAAATAACTTTAATTCATTTATAAACTGAATTAATTTATAGTTATATCTTATGAATTCCATTCAATTTAATTAATTTATAAACTAAATTGAATTTATTATCTTTTGTTAACTTTTTTGATATAATTTTAAAAGCCATGATAGTATATCCCTCCATATTTGGCTTTGAGCAGCCTCTGCATACAAAAACAAGAAAAATAATAATTGTTGAACATATAAACATTAACAATACAAGAAAAGAATATTTTGTACTAGAAAATTCCAATTGGAGAAAAATCACTTAAACAATAAATCAGTAGATTATTATGTTATTGTTTCAAAACAATTATGTGTAACAGCTATATTCTAACTTATAAATTATAAAAAAATAAAAATAAAAAATATTTACGTTGTAATTATGTCTATCTTGGACTTTGGTCTATGATGTAAATATGCTTATCTTCGGACTTGAGCTTCGAGCTCATTATATATATACAGAGTATTGATTACATTATTTATTAAGTTTGTAGACTTTGACATTACTAGAGGTTTATAATGACGATAATAATTCACACAGATTGCATTAAAGGTGAATGGATTGGTTTTTAATACATATGATACACAAGGTGATCCCTCTGTCCTTGCCCACATGTTGATTTGTTATCATTTGAACCCAGAGACATACGCGAGAGAGCTATGGCAGGAGTCTGTACACCCTATTCAGCTGGTTTAGGTTGCTCGCTCCATTTGTTTGATATTACAGCTGTTCATCTAGTTCTCATGACCTGATGACAGAGAAGCCTTAGGGTTTTATCCCCTAACTACTCACTCTCGACATATGTGTGGCTCATTGTTACCGTTGCTCTTGGTGTTTTTGCTACCCTGCAAGGGTTTTCACTATTCAAGATTTCATATTTCCCATGGTATCTTCTGAGAGTGATGATTGTGATGGCACCAGTTATGGAACCACGTAAGCCCATCGAGTTGATGATTTGTTGTCTTGTTGACCTGTACCGTAAGATTGCTATAGAGCTGCGCTTCAGTTTCGCACAATGCTTAATGCTTTGCCTTCCTTGCACAGGAATGTCCCATGGCACCTTCAACGCTGCAAGCGATAACCGGTTCCAAGACTTAGCTACAAAAGGTAAGGTTTTAAACATTTTATATTTCTCATCTTGAATTCTTTTATTCCTGGTTTTGATTTATATCACTTATGGCGGTTCGCTGACTCGAAAACAACATAGTTGTCTCACATGGAAACCTTCCACTCTCAGGTAAAAACTCCCCATTTGTTCATTTCTTCCCAGGTTGTACGAAGTTATCCACAAGGGTTTACATACTTAATGTCTCGGATTTCATGTTAGGTATACACACAGTGCTTTTCAGTTATTTGTTTTTGGTATTGGCCACTACCCCTCACAGCTTAAGCACTTACGATGATGATATTGACTCTTCCAGGTTGGATTCTTTACTTCTAGCATGAATTATATTATGAGAACCACCACTCGTATGGTTGAGAACAAAGACTCAGTCTCTTGTTGAACTTCTAGTTGACCAAAATGACTCGAGTTTATGGCTCTATTTTGAATTTGCAATTAATTGATTAAGTGTATATGTTTAAAGGAATATTGTGTAAGGCATTTTGTAGTTTTCAGAAAAACTCCCTTTCTGAAGTCGATGGAGGGTTTTGTGGGTTTTTCTTTCTACTGAAAGGTTATAGTTGTTGTTGATGTTTTTTTTTTTTTTTTTTTTTTTAATGCAGCCACTTAAGTGGACCGGTTTATGTCAACTGATGCAGAATGTTTAATTTATTGTATTAACATCTACAAAAGTTATTCTGTCTATTTCATATGTTTGGGAAGGCAATGAAATTATCTTCTTCTACTTCTTTGTTGCATTTTTGGCCGAGAAGACCCTTCTTTTATTTATGCAGGTATTTACTGTGTTTGACTGACCATTTCCGAAGGAATTCGATCAGAACATAGTTTAAGATAATTATAGTTTCTTGAACAGATACTCTGCTATAACTTCATGCTTGTTGTAGTTGAATTGTGGTGTCCTAAACTTGTGTCCAAACAATTATATAAATATTTTCTTTACATTCTTATCATTCTTAACAGAGTCTGTAAGGTTACGCAGGTCATTCTATAGATTCTCTGATAAAGTGCATTTCACTTGACTTACTTCTATATATTAAAATTTTTCCTTTGATAATCATGAACAGGGAACCATAATAATTGAATGAGCACTCTCTTTCACTTTTTCTATGTCATTTGATAACTCCATAGTTATTAGCATAAATTGTCTAAAATTTGATATAAGAGAAAAGGTGCTTCTATATCCTGTAATCATACTTTTTCTCAAGATATTGACATTCTAAATATAGTTTCTGATTAAGAACTTATTCTAATGACAGTTCAAGCATAAAAAATTTTACTCTATCATTAAGTTTAATCTTCATAGTCTAGTATTAATTCTAGGAAGAAACTGACTATAATACTTATCTGTTCCACCTGCAATTTCCAATAAATCTAGAAAGTCTCTTCTCCCACCCACGAACCTTGCAATTACATCTAGGCTCTCCCCCGAGCACTTTCTCTGCTAGAATAATTTCCAATTATAGTCATGCCTTGGGCCTCAAGACTTCACTGTCCGACCTCAAGTCCTGCACTTAATTTGATTGTTAATGAGCAACTTCCCATTGGTCACTTTTCCCTGGCTCTAGGATCATTCCCTTCCTTCATCTTTTCCCCCTATATTTCCCCTTCCTAGGGTAGGGGCATAATTGTTTCTTGTAATTGTAGTAAACAATTTCTTTTAATTAATCATGTCTCAACTCCTAATCAATCACAATTAGGTAACAGTTTGTTATCTGAATTTCCAGCCTTAGTAATAACATAACATAAAATAAATGTAGTAAATCACAAAATTGAATTAAATAACCATAGTAAATCCGTCCAAGGAGCTAGGGATGTTACATTATGTCTTGATTTAGATTGAGACTACCACTTTAAATATAACAACTTCCACTTTTTCACAAGCCAAATTTACCCCACATTGTTCATTATCTTAACCAATCCAATGCTCCAACTGCGGAGACCTGAGATTGGAGTCTAATTTTCTAATATGGTTTACAAAATGGAATTTTTTTACAAAATACAATTTTTCCCCTTTTTCTTTAAAAGAGAAAAAACTAGCAACTTATTACTAATAGAAAAATGTTTCCACAATATCATGAATGATTTCTTCACATTCCCAATTGCCCAAAATTCAATTTACATATTTTCACAACTATTTAGTTTTCGATTGACTATATATCATTTTCGTTTCCAATAATATGTTTATATACCTAACAAATACTCGCCATGTACCCAACTTTCACTTTTTCACTAGTCAAATTTACCCACCACATTATTCATTACCTTAACGAATCCTCCCACTGCGAAGACCTGAGATTGGAGTCCAATTTTCTAAGGGGGTTTACAAAATAGAAATTCATTTTTTTCCCTAATTATTTCTTCACATTCTCAATTACCCAAAATTCAGTTTACATATTTTCACAACTATTTAGTTTCTGATTGACTCTATATCACTTTCATTGCCAATAATATGTTTATATACCTAACAAATAATGTCCATATACCTAACTTTCACTTTTTCACGAGTCAAATTTACACACCACATTATTCATTACCTTAACCAATCCTCCCACTGCAAAGATGTGAGATCGGAGTTCAATTTGCTAAGAGGGTTTACAAAACAGAAATTCGCTTTTTTTCCTGATGATTTCTTCACATTCTCAAGTCCAATTTGCTAAGAGGATTTACAAAACATAAATTTCCTTTTTTTTCCTACTGATTTGTTCACATCCTCAATTACCCAAAATTCAATTTACATATTTTCACAACTATTTAGTTATTGATTGACTGTATAGCATTTTGGTTAACCGTATATCATTTTGATTGCCAATAATATGTTTATATACATAACAAATACTGGCCATGTACGTAACTTTCATTTTTTCATGAGTCAAATTTACCCACCATATTGTTCATTACCTTAACCAATCCTCCCAGTGTGAAGATCTAAGATTGGAGTCTCATTTGCTAAAAAAGCTTACAAAATAGAAATTCCCTTTTTTCCCTAAGAGAGAAAAAACTAACAACTTCCTAAAACTTCTTATTAATAGAAAAATGTTTACACAATATCATGGGTAATTACATTCTCAATTACACAAATTTGCAATTACCCAAAATTCAATTTACATATTTTATTGTATAAGATTTTCATTTTATTTTAGGATAAGTTTTCCATATAAACATACCTCCCTTAATTTTTCTTGACGAGTAGCTAATATGAAAGCTACCATTTAAATTCATTACAGAGGTCCTTTTACACTTGCTGATAATGAATGCCATATAATGATGTGTTGTAACTAGCTATTTTCTCTCCAATTCCAAGAGAAAGTCCCATAAATTTGCCACTACCCCATTCAAAACACATATTCTGATCAGTTCAATTGCTTCATCCAAAGCTCAATTGTAATGAATGTTTTCCTACATGAATCTGATTTATAAACAAAATAGGTTTATAACTCAGCAAGTTTTCGATGTTGGCACTAAGAAATATCGAGCGTCTATGAGATCTTGCTCAATCACTTCATTGCAAGTAACGTCTGCAAAACACATTTTATAGAGCACCAAATCACACAACCTCTTTAATCTTGCTTCAAATGATAATTGCACCATGGAGAGATGGAGAACATATATACTAGATTGTTCATTGTAACTCCCTCATCTGTGACGTTAAAGCTTTTAGTATTGTCCGATGGATATCTTTTGCAACCCTTCACTTGGAATTGATATGAAGTGAGGTTCCAATTTAGACATCAGCCAAAAGTTCATCTTTACATCTTCTAACACATCCTGTTTGGCTGGGAAGACTGAAACTGGTGTTTCTCTCTAATTCAAAGATAGATTAATTTATCACATAGGGATAGAATTCAAAGATAGATTAATTTATCGCATAGAGATCGTAGAAGTATTACCTTAAAAGTGTTGAAGATTGCAGATTGTTGTATTTTGATGTTCATTCACTACTTTGATTTATTATTATATATCATATTTTTATATTATTGTTTATGGTGACTTCACATCAAGGAGTGATAATTAATCACCTAGTTTAACTAAATATTGTATATCATCGTTTTTATAATTATGTTATTTCTTTTGTTTCACTTATAGAAGAATTTTAAATTTGTTTCTTTGCATAAAGATATAATTATTCATATTTAACAACTAGATGGAGGTTTTATAGTGCTTTTATATTCCAAGTAAGAATATTAAGAAGTTATTTATTTTTTATTAAAAATAATTTTTTTTTTTTTTTTTTTTTTTAAAGATATCATATTATTATCTTCTTGTGTATGTATATTAATTTTTTCTCTTGTACTTCTTAGTTTATTATACTTAACTCGTTACTTTTTTTTGGAAACTCTTGGGTAGGACTACATCTTTATCAGTCCAAATATGGCCATCGATCAAGGCGTAATTAAACTGGTGACTTTACATCAAGGAGTGCACCTGCTGAAATTATTAATTCACTATTTTGATTTATTATTATATTATATTTTGATGATTTTCTATATTAATTTATTTAATTAATTTTAACCTATGCGAGATAAATACAATTTCCTACTTAAAATACTTTTCATTTATTTCATTAGTCATAAATGCACATCTAAAAGTTTTTCTCTCTAAAATAATGGGTAACCATATATTCTCAATATTTTAACATTTAAATTTGTAATAAGATGAAAGTTAATCATTTATTTTTCAAATAAAATATTAATAATTTTAACGTTTAAATTTGTATAAAATGATTTAATCTAGACGTGGTTATATAGTCTTTTATTTTGTAAATAAAATATTAATAATTCTATTTCTTTGAACTGTCGAGGCTTTCCATGGAACAAACGCCCCAAGCTAAGTTGGATCTCGAATGATGTTGATATTATTTTGTTGGTTGAAACTTGGGAACACAAAGAATCTAAGGTCCTTAACATAGATGGCTTTACATTATGGTCTACCTGGAATAAGCGATCCTCCCATAAAGGCATTGGGGGTATAGCTTGTCACATTAAGCAGAACATCTCTCCCCATGCTAGGATTTATAAAAACAACCCTTACAACCAATATAGTTGGATAGAAATTACTGACATTTATGATAAAAACACCTACATAGGAATTTGTTATTTCCGCCCCATCAATTCTAACTTCTATAAGAAAAAGAATCTAGATAAAAATAGTTCTTACAATGGTTTAGAGAATGATATTTCTAGCCTAAGGAATGAAGGCAATATCCTTTTAATGGTGACTTTAATGCTCAAACTTCAAGCAACCAAGCTATTCCTCTAAGCAATCATTCCAACCCTAATCCTCTTTGGTTAGACGAAGACCTTTCTTTGGCTAGCCAGTACAAAAGGAGCTTTGAAGACCTTGGGGATAATTTGTTTAGATCGGAGCTAGTTAAGCTTTGTAGTGCTCACGATCTCATAATTTGCAACAGTCTAAAGAAGTGGCCAAATTGTAGCCAAATGACCTACATCCATGGGCTTGGTAGTAGCGTGGTAGACTTGTTATCTCCGATCTCCCTCTATACAACGAAATAACAAATTTTGACATCTTAAACAACCATGAGCCCGACTCTGATCACATGCCTTTACTTATAACTCTCAATTTTGTCATGCATAGAGATCTCATAGAGGATAATCCTTATAGCCAAAAGAAGTTAATCACTGATAGAAATAAAAAAAATCTCTTTCTAAATGAATTGAAAACTAATTTGCTTACTTTATCTATTATAAACAACATAGAATATCTCTATCATAATTTTACTACAACCCTCTCATATTCGATTAACAACTTCTCAAATGAAGTTTCAAAAAATAAAAGAAATAGGAAAACCAACCTGTCGTATGAAAAAGATTGTAAAAGTGTGAGGAGAGTAATTAAGGATGTTGTTGATGAATATCTTAAAATTGGCAAGATAAAAATATACAAAGCCCTAACTAAAAGGAAAAAAAGTCAATATATTCGAAAAAGACAAGAGAATCTCTTACACCTCTCTAAAACAGCTCCGAAGAAATTCTGGAGGCAGATTCTAACTACGAAAACTAAAGATAAGAATAAAATTGCTTTACACGACTGGAATGCCTGTCTTGAAAAGCTTTATGAATCTCCAAATGTCATGGATAACTTTGAAACCCTGCTCACAACGAAAGAAGTTTTCTCAAGAAGAAATGGATTTTGGGGTTAATCGCTTGACTAATGGGAAAGCTAAGGACATTAAAGATTACTAGGTGGAAATATTAAAAATTATAGGTCCTCTCCACATCCCCCACATTCACAAGCTTTTCAATCAAGTGGTCAACCAAGGGTTACTTAAACCATGGACTCAAAGCCTTACTATCCCTATTTTTAAAAGTGGAGATCCTCTAATTATCTAACAATTATGATCAGCCCTCTCTGAGCCAAGTTATATGGTACTATTTTGGAAAGGAAGTTGAGCATATGGTTTGAAAGTGAAGGTAAGCGGGCTATAGGCCAAGTAGGTTTTAGAAAGCATGCACCTCGTTATGCTTAGGTTCATTATGGAGGAATGTTACAATGATAAATCCAATCTCTTTTGTTGCTTTGCAAACTTTAGAAAGGCTTTCAATACAGTTCCTCAAAAGAACCTTTGGAACATATTAGAAGAGCTAAAGGTTCCTTTTGGGTTCGGAGCTATCGCTATAAGGTTATACGAGTATGTAATTGCCAAGTTAAAGAGTAATGAGGGGTGGTCGAAAGATATTAAGTGTAATATCGGAGTTAAACAAGATTGCCCCCTCTCCCCTACCCTATTTGGCATTTACATCGACAAGCTGGAAGATTGTTTAGAGGAAGCATGATGTGTTGGCATGATCTTAGCTAGGATAGTCGTCATCCTTCTTCTCTACACTAACGATATTGTTCTTCTTGCGAGGTTCCCATCTCATCTTGATAAGAAACTTATACCTCTTAAGGATTTCTTCTCTACCATGGGTAGGATTGTTAACACTGAAAAAACAAAAGTTATGCTTATCAAATCCAAGAAGGACACTTACGCTAATTTTATGTATGAAAATAGTAACTTGGAGCAAGTGTCTTCCTACAACTACCTAGGAATTGATATTCATCACAAGACCAACTCGAACTATAGCATTGAGAAAAGGATTAATGGGGGATGGAAAGCTTATTTTGGTCTTGAAAATAATTGTAAAATGGAAACCCTCGTAATGTGGGATAGAGAGAAGTTACTCTTTGAAACTTTTGTCAATCTAGTTATCTTATATGGATGTGAGTTTTGTGGTTGTCGCATATCTAGAGAATCTTGAAGAAAGATTGAGCAAATCCATAAGCATTTTATAATTTATAACATCAAAATTAAAAGCAACACATCAAAATTAAAATTTATAATGAATTTTACTTTACAATTGAGACATTAAATAGATTAATTTATTTATTATTTTTATATACATGCAAGATAAAAACAATTTTCTAATTATTATAAATTTTATCCCATATTTCTATAAAAGTTAATTGTTAATACAATTATAATATCTACGGTACTAATTTCGCCTGTGCATGTCATGATGGTGCATGTCATGGATAAAGCATTAGTATCTACGCCCATTGTGGAAGCTTTTATAGAAATAATTGTAGATGTTGATCAATATAATTTACATTATACAACCCTCCATACTCCAAGTGAAGACAATCTACTTTACATTATATCTACGCCCATTATGGAAGAATTTCTAGAAATAATTGCAAATATTGATCAATATACTTTACACTATACAACCCTCCATATTCCAAGTGAAGACAAATTTCCACTAATGAAGACTTGAACCACTCAGAAAATTGGGAAAATTGGTTAAATATGAAATTGTTTGGGCTTGTGAAATATGGTATCCCCAGTCCACAAATGTGGCAGCTTAAATCACTTTCTTTTAAACTACAACGGCAAAAAAATATAAAATTTAAACTATAATTTTAAAAATATTTAAGAAATATATAACTCCTTAACAAAATCTCAAAATATATAACTAAATAGAACCATAAAGAAGTTTTTATTTGTAATAAAACTCTATTAATATAATATTACGAAAATTAGAAAAATGCACACTAAGTTATTATATACTCAGTACTAATTATATACTAAGTACTAACCTCGAGACACTTGGGCACTAAATCAAATAAGCATATATATTAAGGAATTTGCTTTTACAAGTAGCTTTTCGTGTATGTGATCACCTCGAATTTTCCTTTTTTAACAAAGTTGAGATTAGTAAGGCTAGTGTACTTTTCCAAATTGCTATTATTAGAGATGGAGGGCAAAGAAACGAAATGGCACCTTTTTACAAGTAACTTTTTCTATATGTGACCTTCTCAAATTTTCCTGTTTACTTGAATTTTCCTTTTTAAACAATGTTGAGATTAGTAAAGCTAGTGTACTTTTCCAAATTTTTATTATTAGAGATGGAGGGAAAAGAAACGAAATGGAACATGTGCTACTAAGTCCAAGGTAGCTTCTCTTGGTGGAAGAGTTGTTAGCAAAAACAAATTGAAGATCACTGTCTACATTGCATCTCTATGAAAAGTTGCATAAGGAAAAAAAAAAATAAAAAAAAATTTATTACAATTTGCACAAGGAAATTCAAAAAATTATTAGAGTTTTACGACATGTATTTTGACCATATTTGGATTTTTCTTTTCCAATATGAACAACCAAACATGTATTATATTACGGATGACTAAGATAGCACTAGCTAGAAACCCTAAAAATTGATATTTTCTAATTGTATAGCCATTTTTTTTCATATCTATCCACTAGTTGTGCCAATATTCATACAGTTGGATTCAAACTCATACATAAACTTTTTAAACAAAGTTGAGATTAGTAAGGCTAGTGTACTTTTCCAAATTTCTATTATTAGAGATGGAGGGCAAAGAAACGAAATGGCACCTTTTACAAGTAACTTTTCCTGTATGTGACCTTCTTGAATTTTCCTTTTTAAACAATGTTGAGATTAGTAAGTCCAACGTACTTTTCCAAATTTTTATTATTAGAGATGGAGGGAAAAGAAACGAAATGGAATAGCTGCTGCTAAGTCCAAGGTAGCTTCTCTTGGCGGAAGAGTTGCTAGCAAAAACAAATTAAAGATCACTGTCTACACTGCATCTCTATGAAAAGTTGCATAGGGAAATTAAAAAAAATATATATATCTTACAATTTGCACAACGAAATTCAAAAATTTATTAGAGTTTTACAACATGTATTTTGACCATATTTGGATTTTTTTTTTCTAATATGAACAACCAAACATGTATTATATTATAGATGAGCAAGATAGCATTGGCCAGAAACCCTAAAAACTGATATTTTGTAATTGTATAGCAAAGTTTTTTCATATCTATCCATTGGTTGGGCTGGTATTCATATAGTTGGATTCAAACTCATACATAATGGATGAAGTCATGATTATGGTCAATATTCTTGGTGCTGGCAAAATTCCAAACGAAAATGGTAGGCATTTGAATTCATTGACGAAGATGTTTAATGATAAAATTTCGGTATTGCAAGCACTAGCATTCAAGCTAAAGCATGGAAAGATGAAGTGAGATGGTTGAAGTGAGGAAAAACGTTAAGTTTGTACAATGGCCTCACACCTATGTTGACATTTGGCCAACAACTTGCTCGCTCTCGTACTTTTTGTTGTGATCTGAAATGGAGCACTAAAGGCGACATTTGGCCAAAAACTTGCTCGCTCTTGTACTTGTTGTTGTGATCTGAAATGGAGCACTAAAGGCTTATTGTCAGCTTACAAGAACCTCTCCCACTCCAAAGCTTATATATTCCCAAGATCTATGCTTATGATTGATACTTTGCAGAATTAAAAGAACTTGAGATAAGTGTATGCTTGTGTTTGCCTTTAACTGCTTAATTTCCTTAAGTTTATTTTCTTAAACTGATATATAAACACACATAACAATAAATGCAGCAAATAAACAAACCATAAAGACAACAAGTTTAATTATGAGTTCACCCTCATATCTTGGGCTACGTCTCCATGAGCTCTAGTCAACTCAACTAGGTTCTTTGGGATTATGGTAAAGTTCTTTTACAAGTTCCACACTCAACTCCATTGGTTTACAACTGAACCTATGGGTTTATAATACGATCTTATCCCATTGGTTGTCCATACTCTGCAGACAAACCTAAGCTTCTCTGGGCTAGATTCCTTGAATCAGTGTTGTGGCCTATCTTGAGCTCCTGGATTGCACAAAATCCCGCAAAATTCTTTTACTGTCTCTAGAATTCCTTCTTCTATCTTCAGCACACATCAAACACCAACAACAACTTGATCATTTAATTTCTTTGCTGCTCTAAAACTTCATTACAGCCTCATGGATCTTATAAGTCTATTTTGAGCTCTCTAGCTTTGCAGCTCTGCTTCCAACCTCTGGTGACTCTGCCTCTATTAAGCCTCCAACCTTTGGTGGCTCTCTCGCTATCCTCCCAACCTCTGGTGGCACTCTATGAAATCCTCAGCTCTATGGCTCTCTGGCCTTCTGCGCTTTACTACTCTGCTGCACTCAAGCTTCTGAGGAACTGTGGCTTCGGCCTCCCAACCTCTGGTGGCTTCAAAATACACCAAGCCTCCAACCTCTGGTGGCTCGCTAGAATTCTCGAGAAAGAACTTTGGCTTTGCTCTTTCTTAGTTTCTTGCTCCCATGAAGGGAAAAGCTTTTTCTTCTCACTCGAGAGAGACCTTTCTCTTTGTGTTTTCTGGTTTTTTGTAACCATTTGGTTATGCCTCTTTGAGTATGGAATACTGATCGTATTCCAAAGAACCCATTTTCCCATTGAAATGAAAGGAAATACAAGGTAACCCAATAGTTTTGCCTTCCTCCTACAGAAATCCTGAATTTGAACACGTAACGACAATACATAGGAAAACTCACAAAAAACACATCATGAGCCTTTAATCCAGATCTCAAAATGGTATGAAATCAACTCCATAATCCTATCAAGTCTGTGGTTCCATTGCATATCACATATCACACTACCCAAGAGTCATGGTCCATCTCCCATGCCTTTTTGTGATGCGATCAACTATCGCCGATCGTTTTATCAACATATCGTAATTACTTTATCAGTGCTATTGCAAGTCACTCTATTGCATATGTGATAGCTAGGGGTTCCTTTCCCCCACCAATGGACTGCTCCAATGCGATATACATCTTTGATCACTGATCACTACTTGCTGTTGATCGCAATCACTCTATTGGCTCGCCAGGGTTCCCATATCGCATGATAGCCTACCTCTAATCGGATATGTCAGAGATCACAATCGGGGATTCTTAAGGCCCATTGTTTCACCCTTTATCATTGTGATGTGATTCCTTTAAGGAGCCCTTGAGTCCCATTTATAAGAAATTGCCTCCTTTTCTAAGCACATTGGGTAATTTTCTTTTTTGAAATAACCTTTTCATCTGAAGTTCATTTTAGCCCATTCAAATTGTGTCAAATTCAGTATGAAGAGATCTATGAAATGCGACTATTTCAAAGAGCATCCTTTGACTTTCATTTTCCATTGTGAGAAATATTTTTAAGCTTAGAAGTCTATTCTAGATCCATTTTGGATCATGCCTTCCCACTAAAAAGGTCTTAGAGTCTGGAAGACTGATATACTGATCTGAACAGTAACTGAGAGTACATCACCCTATTCTTTCAACCTCCAAACACTTTCCTTGCATAGTGCCTCTGAACCAAATCCTTTAAATACTTTCCTTCCTGAATGTGCTTCTCCTCCTCGGAAAAACTGTTTTCCTCCTTGACTTCATGCAGAACTCTTGTTGAGAAGGTTACAGAAGGTAGTTTCAACTTCTCTTCCTTGATCATTGATCCAAGGTGGCTCAAAAAAATGTCAAGTTACATCTTCTTCACAAAAATTTACATTTGTATCTATTTGAGATATTGTCAACAATAACAAAAATATAGACAACAATTGGATGGCCTAAACTCTTGCTTCAACAAAAGAAACATATTTTCACATCTTGTGAATTAACTCCATGTCTTACATCTGCATACAAATGATCAACTAAATAAGAAGCAAATAAAACCTTACATTTATGTTTACAACAAATTAATCAACCCTTCAAGTTATTCACACATACATGTTCAAATACAAGGAAATCATCAACATCCCTCTGTTCATGCATATCATGCTTATGCATGCATTTCATCCTTGAACTTTCAGTTAAGTACACTGTACTTTTGAAGTTGAAATGAATATAATGTTGCAGCAATAAAGTAAGTCTACTACTCAAATTTTCAATGACCTTCTTGGTTAAACCCTACAACTTGCATTCCATTAACAAATAAATGCATTTTATTGATTTGATGCATTTTCAAAAGACATGCAACATTAATTGGATAAGAACTCTAACCATTTCTTACCAATCCATTTCAAAGGTCCTTCCTTTGTCTACACATCAACATCAACATGTGAATCATATTGAAACACATCATTCATGGAATCTTTCTTTCCATTCCTGCCATTCTCTCTTTCCACCCTCTACAAGTTTTGTGGAAGCATTGTTGGATTCAGAGTCCAACATTTTGTAGCAATATGTCCTTGCTTATGTTTGTAAGTGCATCACATGTGCATCTTCTTGATAGCATGATTTGCCTTGTCTAGTGTACCTTTGGCTCTTTTCTTCATTTCCTTCAAAAGTTTCCTATATGTGTCCATTCTCTTCTAACATCTAGAAACATTATGATTATCCAAACCACAAAAGGAACAAGCAATTATTTTCCCATACTTATATGGAAATTTACCATGTTGTACATAATCAAAAGGAATATGATTAGAACTAGATTTCTACCTTTCTTTTTCACCTTTATTACTTTGATCAGGAGGTGAATTGAATGAAGAAGTAGCTCCCTTTGGAACACCATCAATCTCTTCATTTCTTTTAGAGTTTCCACAACTCTCTTATTCAAGTGCATCCTTATGAACATATTCTTCCTAAAAATGATGCTTAAAACTATTGCATTCCCCAAGAATACAATCTTTACACCTCTGAGGTAAAAGACCTAACATGAAACTCCTTCTTAGAACTGTTTCAATTGTCTTCATGGCAGCTTTGAAACTTTCTCCATAAGATTGTCCATAGACAAGACCCAAATACTTAGGCCTTTCCTCAACCATTATTGGCTCAACAATACCCTGTGCATGTTTTCCCAATCCTTTTCCTTCATAGCCCATTTTGGACATTAACATGGGACCTATGCCTCTGGTATGTCTTTCAAAAGAACCAATATAGACATTCTTAGAGGAAATTGAAGGAAAACTGGAATTATTTACCTCTTTTTCAAGCTGATACTTGACTAAGGCTTCTTTGGCAACAAAGAGCTGTATCTCCAACTCATGCATCCTTTCCAGGCTCATATTTGCAATCTGAAGTTACCTTTCCATTTCCTGCAATTTTTCAGAAAGAAACTGATTCTCTTCCTTCAAGGAATTCAACTGCTCTAAAAGTATGATGCTCTTCCTTCCATTTTCATACATTTCTCTCACCATATCCATCATGATGAACAAGTATTGCTTCATGTCTTCATCAAAGAATCTTGCGATGAAGGAAGAATTTGAGGACTCACTCGTAGAAGTAGTCACTATCAAAATGAACAAAAGAAATTCAAACAATATTATCAAAAAGCTTATCCAAGAAACCTTTTGCAGCAAACCTCTTGTGCTTCAAGTATTGCTTTGAGGTCCTTTGGGATAAGAAGGATGCCTTTAGCCCTTCCTCCTTCTTGTCCTCTCTTGAACTTAGCTATCAATAAAATTCCCTTCACCTCTGCAAACTTAAACAATAGTCAGTTTATAAACAATCAAACAGTCTAAATTTGACTATTTGAACACTTTTCAAGTCAAACAAACATATAGATTGCTCTGTCAATCAAGAATTTTGATCTGATACCACTTGAATCATGACACAACCTACTTCATGATACCACCTGCTCCATGCTACCACCTTCTTTGGTATAACTTAAGCTCTAATATCACCTTATTTGAAGGTGGGGTTAATCATCCTAGGGCTCTAATACCACTTGATATGAAATGGGGCACTAAAGGCTTCTTGCCAACTTACAAGAACCTCTCCCACTCCAAAGCATATACATTCCCAAGATCTATGCTTATGATTGATACTTGGCGAAATTAAAAGAACTTGAAATAGGTGTATGCTTGTGTTTTCCTTAAGTTTATTTGCTTAAACTGATATATAAACACACATAACCATAAATGTAGCAAATAAACAAACCATAAAGACAACAAGTTTAATTAGGATTTCACCCTGATATCTTGCGCTACGTTTCCATGAGCTCTAGTCAACTCAACAAGGCTCTTTGGGATTATGGTAAACTTCTTTTACAAGTTCTACACTCAAGTCCATTGGTTTACAACTGAACCTATGGGTTTGAAATACCATCTTATTGTACTGGTTGTCCATACTTTGCAGACAGATCTAGGCTTCTCTAGACTAGATTCCTTCAATCAGTGCTTCAACCTATCTTGAGCTCCTGGCTTGCATCAACTCCCTCATAATTATTCTACTGTCTTTGGAATTCCTTCTTCTTTCTTCAACACACATGAGACACCAACAACAACTTAATCATTTGAACTCTTTACTTCTCTGAAACTTCATTAGGCTCATGGCTCTTAGAAGTTTGTTTTGAGCTCTCTCGCTCTGCAACTCTGCCTCCAACCTCTGGTGGCTCTGTGTCTATCAAGCCTCTAACGTCTGGTGGCTCTTACGGTATCCTCCCAACCTCTGGTGGTAGTCTGCGAAATCCTCAACTCTACAGGTCTTTGGCATTCTGTGCTTTGCAACTCTACTACACTCAAGCTTTTGAGGAACTGCAGCTCTAGCCTCCCAACCTCTGAAGGCTTGCTAGCATTCTCGAGCTCTTTGGCTCTCAGCTCTTTGGCTCTACTCTTTACGTAGCTACGTGCTCCCCTGAAGGGAAAATATTTTTCTACTCACTCCAGAGAGAAATTTCTCTCTGTGTTTTCTATGTTTTGTAACCATTTGGTTATGCCTCTTTGAGCATGTAATATTGATTGTATTCCAAAGAATCCATTTTCCCATTGAAAGGAATGGAAACACGGGGTAACCTGATCATTTTTCCTCCCTCCTGCTAAAATCCCGAATTCGAACACGTAATGGAAATACACAGGAAAACTCATGAAAAACACATCATGAGTCTTTAAGCCAGATCTCAAACGGTATGAAATTTTGTCCATAATCCTATCGGATCCGTGCTTCCATTACATATCACATATCGTGTTTCCCAAGAGTCATGGTCCCTCTCCCACGCTTTTTTGTGATGCAATCAACTATCATCGATCACTTTATTGGCATATCACAATCACTTTATCGGTACTATTGTAAGATTCTCTATCACATATGTGATGGCTCGAGGTTCCTTTCCCCTGCCAATGGACTACATCGATGCGATATACATTGTTGATCGCTGACCGTTGCTTGCTGCTGACCGCAATAACTCTATTGGCTTGCCCGGGTTCTGATATCATATGGCAATCAAGGATTCTTAAGGCTCGCTACTTCACCCTTTATCATTGCAACACGATTCCTTTAAAGAGCCCATATGTCCCATTTATAATAAATTTCCTCCTTTTCTAAGGACATTGGGCAATTTTCTTTTTACAATAACTTTTTCATTCGAAGTCTATTTTAGCCCATTCAAATTGCATCAAATTTATAATGAAGATATATATTCAATGAGACTATTTCAATAGCATCCTTTGACTTTAATTTTCCTCTGTGAGAAATATTTTTAGACTTAGAAGTCTATTCTAGATCCATTTTGGATCACGCCTTCCCACTAAAATTATTTTGGAATCCAAAAGACAGATATACTGATCTGAACAGTAACTGAGAGAAAAAAAACCCTCTTCGTTTAGCCTCCATAAACTTGCCTTGTGTAGTGCCTCTGAACCAATGCCTTTAAACACTTTCCTTCCTAGATGTGCTTGTCCTCCTAGGAAGAATTATTTTCCTCCTTGACTTCATGCAGAACTCCTGCTAAGAAGATTACACAAGGTAGTTTCAACTTCTCTTCCTTGATCATTGATCCAAGGGGGCTCAAACAATTGTGAAGTTACATCTTCTTCTCAAAAATTTACATTTGTATCTGTGTGGCATATTTTCAACAACAAAAGAAATACAGACAACAACTGGATGGCCTAAACTCTTGCTTCAACAAAAGAAACCAATTTTCACATCTTGTGAATTACCTCCATGTCTTACATCTGCATACAAATGATCAACTAAATAAAAAGCCAAAAAAACCCTACATGCATGTTTACAACAAAGTAAACAACCCTTCAAGTTCATCACACATACATGTTGAAATATAAGGAAATCATCAACATCCCTGCATTCATGCATATCATGCTTATGCATGCATTTCATCGTTCAATTTTCGCTTAAGTACACTATACTTTTGAAGCTGAAATGAATATAACATTGCAGCAATAAAGTGAGTCTCCTACTCAAATTTTCCATTCACTTTCTTGGTAAAACCCTACAACTCGCATTTCATTAACAAAGAAATGCATTATATTGATTTGATGCATTTTCAAAAGACATGCAACCTTAATTGGATAATAACACTATTTCTTACCAATCCATTTCAAAGGTCCTTCCTTTGTCTGCACATCAACATCATGTGAATCATCTTGAAACACATCATTCATGGAATATTTATTTTCATTCCTACCATTCCCTCTTTCCACCCTCTTCAAGTTTTGTGGAAGCATTGCTGGATTCAGAGTCCAACATTTTTCAGCAATATGTCCTTATTTATGGAAGTAAGCGCAGCACATGTGCATCTTCTTGACGACATGATTTACCTTGTCTAGTGGACCTTTGGCTTTTTTCTTCCTTTCTTTCAAACATTTCCTATATATGGCCATTCTCTTCCAACATATAGAAAAATTATGGTTATCCAAACCAAAAAAGGGACATGAAATTCTTTTGCCATGCTTATATGGATATAAACCATGTTGTAGATAATCAAAAGGAATATGATTAGAACCATGTTTATACCTTTTTTCTAACCTTTATTTCCTTCATGAGGAGGTGAATTGAAGAAAGAAGTAGCGCCCTTCGGAACACCATCAATTTCTTCATTTCTTTCAAATTTTCCACAACTCTATAGTTCAAGTGCATTCTTATGAACACCTTCTTCCAAAAAATGATGTTTCAAACTATTGCATTCCATAAGAATACAATCTTTACACTTTTGAGGTAGAAGACCTGACATGAAACTCCTTCTTAGAACTATTTCAATTGCCTTCATGACAGCTTTGGAACTTTCTCCATAATATTGTCCATAGCGAAGACCCAAATACTTAGGCCTTTCCTCAACCGTTATTGGCTCAACAATACCCTATGCGTGTTTGCCCAATCCTTTTCTTTCATAGCCCATTTTGGACATTAACTTGGAACCTATGCCTCTGGTATGTTTTTCAAAAGAACCAATATAGACATTCTTAGATGAAATTGAAGACAACTAGAATTATTTACCTCTTATTCAAGCTGATACTTGACTAAGTCTTTTTGGAAACAAATAGCTGTGTCTCCAACTCATGCATCCTTTCCAGGCTCATATTTGCAATATGAAGTTGTCTTTCCATTTCCTTCAATTTGTCAGAAAGCGACTAATTCTCTTCCTTCATGGAATTCAACTGCTCTCGAAGTATGATGCTCTTCCTTCCATCCTCATACATTTCCCTCACCATATCCATCATGATGAACAAGTCTTGCTTCATATCTTCATCAAGGAATCTTGTGATGAAGGAACAATTTGAGGACTCACTTGTAGAAATAGTCATTATCATGAACAATAGAACTTCAAACAAGATTAAGAAAGAGCTTATTCAAGAAACCTTTTGCAACAAACCTCTTGTGCTTCAAGGATTTCTTTGAGGTCCTTTGGGATAAGAAGAATGCCTTCAACCCTTCTTCCTTCTTGTCCTATCTTAGACTTAGCTATCAATAACTTTCCGTTCACCTCTGCAAACTAAACAAAAAGTTAGTTTAAAAACAATCAAATAGTTTGAATTTGACTATTTGAACACCTTTCAAGTCAAACAATCACATAGATTTCTCTGTTAATCAAGAATTCTGATCTAATACCACTTGCATCATGATACAACCTACTTCATGATACCACCTACTCCATGCTACCATTTTCTCTAGTATAACTTAAGCTCTCATATCACCTTCTTTGAAGGTGGGATTAATCATCCCGGGGCTCTGATACCACCTGATCTGAAATGGGGAACTAAAGGCTTCTTGTCAACTTACAAGAACCTCTCCCACTCCAAAGCTTATATATTCCAAAGACCTATGCTTATGATTGATACTTGGCAGAATTAAAAGAACTTGAAATAAGTGTATGCTTTTGTTTACCTTTAACTGCTTAATTTCCTTAAGTTTATTTTCTTAAATTGATATATAGACAAACATAACAATAAATGGAGCAAATAAACAAACCATAAAGAAAACAAGTTTAATTAGGAGTTCACCCAAATATCTTCAGCTACGCCTCCATGAGCTCTAGTCAACTCAACTAGGCTCTTTGGGATTATGGTAAACTTTTTTTACAAGTTCCACACTCAACACCATTGCTTTACGACTGAACCTATGAGTTTAGAATACCATCTTATATTGATGGCTGTCAATACTCTGCAAACAGATCTAGGCTTCTCTGGACTAGATTCCTTCAATCAGTGCTCCAGCCTATCTTGAGCTCCTCGCTTGCAGCAACTCCCTCAGAATTCTTTTACTGTCTCTGGAATTCCTTCTTCTATCTTTAGCATACATCAGACACCAGCAATAGCTTAATCATTTGATCTCTTTGCTGCTCTGAAACTTCAGTATCGCTGCATGGCTCTTAGAAGTCTGTTTTGAGCTCTTTTTCTCTACAACTCTACCTCCAACCTTTGGTGGCTCTGCCTCTATCAAGCCTCCAACCTCTGCTGGATCTTTCGCTGGCCTCCTAATGTATGGTGGCAGTCTGTGAAATCCTCAGCTCTATGACTCTCTCGCCTTCTGTGCTCTGCAACTCTGTTGTGCTCAGGCTTTTGAGGAACTGTGGCTCCAACCTCCCAACCTCTAGTGGCTTCGACCTCTACTAAGCCTCCACCCTCTAGTGGCTCACTGGCATTCTCGAGCTCTTTGGCTCTGCTCTTCACTCAGTTGCATGCTCCCCTAAAGGGAAAAGCTTTCTCTGCTCACTCGAGAGAGAACTTTCTCTCTGTGTTTTCTATGTTTTTGCAACCATTTGGTTATGCCTCTTCAAGCATGGAAGACCAACCATATTCCAAATAATCTGTTTTCCCATTGAAAGGAATGGCAACATGGGGTAACCCAATCGTTTTGCCTTCCTCCTACAGAAATCCCTAAGTCGAACACGTAATAACAATACACAAGAAAACACATGAAAAACACATCATGAGTCCTTAAGCTGGTTCTCAAATGGTATGAAATTGCTTCCATAATCTTATTAGGTCCTCGCTTCCATTGCATATCACAAATCACACTACCGAAGAGTCATGGTCCATTTCCCATGCCTTTTTGCGATGCGATCAACTATCACCAATCGATTTATTGGCATATCACAATCGCTTTATCGGCACTATCGAAAGTCGTTCTATCACATATGTGATGGCCTAGGGTTCCTTTCCTTCACCAATGGACTACTCCGATATGATATACATTGTCAATCGCTAACCGCTACTTCCACCAATCGCAATCGCTCTATCGGCTCACTCGAGTTCCGATATCGCATGGTATCTTACCTCCGATGTGATATGTCGGAGGTCACAATCGGGGATTCTTCAGGCTCATTGCATCGCCCTTTATCATTTTTATGTGATTCCTCTAAGGAGCCCTTAAGTCCCATTTGTAAGAAATTGCCTCATTTTCTAAGGGCATTGTGCAATTTTCATTTTACAATAACTTTTTCATCCGAAGTCTGTTTTAGCCCATTTAAATTGTGTCAGATTTAGAATGAAGAGATCTATGCAATGAGACTATTTCTAAGAACATCCTTTTTCTTTAATTTTCCTCCGCAAGAAATCTTTTTAGACTTAGAATTATATTCTAGATCCATTTTGGATCATGTTGGTTAGCTCTTATGCATTTGTGGACACCCCGTACACATGTTTCGACAGTGGTTGACATCTTTGTGGGGACGATGGCTGATAGTTGTTGCTAAGACCAATGGTGGAAATAAATTCAATCGTCTAATATAGGGGATGGAGGGTGTAGAGGGTTATAGAGGGGTAGTTTTGGGAGTTTTTCCCAAAAAGAAATGCTTAATAAGCTAATATATATATATATTATATATATATATAATATATATATATATATATATAATATTATATTATATATATATATATATATATATATATATATATATATATATATATATAATTTATTTATAAATAAAATATTTCAATCTTCGTTTTAAATAAAATATTTCAAGCTCAACAATGTATAAATTATATATAGTAAAAACAATTATTAACATATATTATTATAAAGTAATTGAAAAAGAAATTTTTATGGTTAAATGGCTTTTAGTAGTCTCATTATTTTATATTTTAGCTCTTCTGTTGATTTTTCCTAAAATCGAATAGAGATTTGTTGAAATTGTAAATGTAAAGTGTGCATGAAAAATTATAAATATTGTTGATGTCTGTAGATAGAGGCACGTGGTTTATGGTTTATATAGAGAGAGTGTGTAAAGCGAGACATAGTGTGTGTGTAGAGAGAGAGAGAGAGAGAGAGAAAACCAATATAGATCGACCATAACCATTTTTAAAAGAACTTTACACCTCAATATATTTGATCCCTCTCGTTTATATATAGAAAAATTCTAGAGAGAGCGTGTGTAGAGAGAGCCATAGTGTGTGTGTAGAGAGAGGGAGAGAAAACCAATATAGTTCCACCATAACCATTTTTAAAAGAACTTTACACCTCAATATATTTGATCCCTTTGAGTGCTTTCTAGATCCATGGTTAAGAGGGATCTCTACTAGTAAATAGTTATGCTTACAATACCATGGGCCAATACTATAGCTTATGAATACCACATGCCCAATATAAGATGCGTTGATATGAAATTTTCTTTAATTAATTAGTTTGAGATAAATTAATTAAGAGAGCATAACTAACTTAGAAATAAATATTAACCATTCATTTATAAATACTATTATGAATATTTTGGAATATTACATGGAAATTGACTCTCTACCATCAATCTAATAATTACTAATAATTAACTAAATCTATTCTGAAATACACATGGCTATTAACGTAATTATCAAGACTACAGAAAATACATGAAATAATAACCAAATTATCAAATACAATTAAAACAAAATGGACAAAAATGGAGGAAAGTGATTCTATCTATACCTCGAAACATTTTTGTAAGGACATGATTATTAAGCAAATTTCACAAGGGTATATATAAAGTGTGAAGTCGAAAGTCAAGTTATTTTATCAATTATGAAATACGGTTATATGAGGTTTCAATATACATTTCAAGGAGAAGGTAACTCAACTTTTACCAAAAATAATGAAGATAAATATATAAGTTG
This sequence comes from Pinus taeda, assembly GCA_000404065.3. Lineage (NCBI taxonomy): Eukaryota > Viridiplantae > Streptophyta > Pinopsida > Pinales > Pinaceae > Pinus > Pinus taeda. The sequence continues at coordinate 274,750 of APFE030156292.1, forward strand.
GAGTTTAAGAAAATATTAATATGTGTTGAAGTATATCATTTTTAATAGTCCCTTGTATATCACCTTGATGGGGATGAGTATTTGGTTAATCTCGCAGTGTCAAGGACAGTCCCACAAGCACAAATGGCTTCTCCTTTAACGGACATGGCATAAGGTAGTTAATAATTTTTCTTTAATAAGAGTTTTGTATGGATGGATTTAATGAGAAACTTGATGGTGATGAAAGGGTCGAGATATGCGTGTTTTGACCGAGGACGCGAGGAAACTATTTTGATTTTTAAAAATACATATATTTTAGTGTAGATAACTTTATTTATAAATAAAATATTTCAATATTTGTTTCAAATAAAATATTTCAATGTCAATAATATATATAATATATAGGAAAAAAAATTATTAACATATTTTATAAAGTAATTGAAAAAAATTGTTATGGTTAAATGACTTTAAGTAGTCTTACGAATTTATATTTTAGATCTTTTATTGATTTTTCCTAAATCCAATAGAGGTTTGTTGAAATTGTAAATTTAAAGTGTGCATGAAAAATTATAAATGATGTGTGTGGAGACAGAGGCACATGGTTTATATAGAGAGAGTGCGGAGAGAGAGACATAGTATGTGTAGAGAGAGAAAACCAATATAGGTCCACCATAGCCATTTTTGAAAGAAATTTACACCTCAAGATATTTGATCCCTCTCATTTATATAGAGAGTGTCTAGAGAGAGCGTGTAGAGAGAGACATAGTGCCTGTGTATAGAGAGGGAGAGAAAACCAATATAGATCCACCATAACCATTTTTAAAAGAACTTTACAACTCAAGATATTTGATCCCTTTGGTTGCTTTCTAGATCCATGGATAAGAGGGATTTCTACTAGTAAATAGTTATGTTTACAATACGATGGGCCAATACTATAGCTTGTAAATACCACATGCCCAATATAAGATGTGTTGACATGACATTTTATTTAATTAATTAATTTGAGATAAATTAATTAAGAGAGCACAACTAACATAGAGATAAATACTGCATGATGCATTTTTGATCTTCCCTTCAGCGCAGGGGCCCAAACTCCATAGGGTCGGATTGGATCTACTCGATCCAGCCCTTACTCGAATCCAGCGCAACCCCAGGCAACAAACTGAGGGTAACAATCCACGATCGAGCAGAGTTTTAGCAGATCCAGACAAGCTCAAGGAAAAACAAACAAAAATAGGTCCAGATCTGGAGGTTTGCTTACAGCCAGGGCAGGTAAAAAATTCTTGTTTTCAGATTCTGATTAAAACCCCACAAGGAAAAACTCGTTTAGTTTGGGTTCATGCAGGAAGCACCTCCTTTCAGCTGAAACAACAGATTTGGGCTGAAATGGGATACCCAGTTCAGATACAACATCTGGTCAGTGGCAGGCAGTCTCTCCAGGATCTTAGATCGATGGACAGCTGTGAGATTGGGCCAGGAACAATCATTACCTTAAACCTCAGATTGAGAGGAGGGGCTCTGCCTCAGGGACAGCCAAGCTTCTCAGGGTGGGATAAGGGGAAAAAACTTGCAAGCCAGCACCAACCCAAAGGAGGTCCATCCTATAAAAACATTCTACAAGGCAGCAGAGACACAGGGTCTTCCTCAGATCAAGGCGGACACATACCCATGCCATATATAGTAGATCAGGCAGAGCAAACCCCAGCTTTAAATTTAGACTCTTCAGGGCTTGACGATTTCGTAAAATCCTATGAAACAGAAGCTCTAATATGCCGATTCAACAGTTTTTGGCCTAAACCTTTGGATCTTTTCCATTGGATTTTCACCAAATGGACCATGGAATGTGATATACATCTATGTTCAAAGGGGTTTTTCATTGTGAAACTTACATCCAAGGAAGTCAGAGACTCAATCATCAGTTCAGGGCCATGATTTTGTGGAACATCGGGGCTTTTTATGACTCCATGGTTTCCAGATTTCGACCCAAACAAAATGACTGTAACCAAAATGCCAGTCTGGGTCAGACTATACAATCTTCCTCTGCACTTTTGGAATGAACACGTTCTGGAAGGCATTGGGAACAACTTGGGGAAATACATCAAAACGGACCTGGAAAGGATTGATGAAAGAATCTACACTTTCGCACGTATTTGTGTGGAAGTAGATTTAAGTAAAGGGATGCCGGATAATATAAAGTTGATCTATAAACAACAAATCTGGTTGCAAGTACTAGATTATGAAAACACCACTTTCAGATGTAGGCTTTGTAGGCAGACAGGACACCTACAAAGTTCATGTCCAGAAGACAAGAAAATAAATAGTAAAAAGAAGCAGAAAGGGAAGCAGAAGAAAGGATGGAAATTCTCTCCCCCAGACATAGAGGAAGAGGAATCAGAAGCAGAGGAGGAAGAGGTCCCAGCAGAAAAGACTGATGTACCTCAAGAAATGGAGAATCAGAAGGGAACTTCCCCGAATAACAAGACATAGATGACAAGAGTGGATCCATGCATGGGAGGCACCAAACGGCAGCACCACTCTGATACCTCAGACTCAGATAAAGAAATTGGGCCACAGATTACAGATACACAGATAGTCCTTGCTTCGATCGAGCCCACTCAAGGAGAGTGGCATAAGGTCGAAAAGAAAAAGGGGAGAAAAACTTGAAGTCTCAGCCAGATTTCAGTTTTTTTGCCCCTTTCTTCCCCTCTCCTCCTTTCTCATATTTCTTTCTCTTATGTGCACATTAGTTAACTAACGGTGTGATGGGTGCTTATGCACTAATGCCAATGTGGCAGCTTACAGTCTATTTCAGAGCTATATGCTGATGTAACCTTTCATTATTTTTAATAAAAAGTTACAATTTTTTCCTTTGGAAAAAACATAGAGATAAATATTAACACTTTATTTATGAATATGATTATGAATAATTTGGAATATTGCATAGAAATTGAATCTCTATCATAGATATTGACATAATTATTAATACTACACAAATTACATGGAATAATAATCAAATTACCCAATACAATTAAAAAGGAAATCGAGGAAAGTGATACTATCTATACCTTTTAACATTATTCTCAGCACATCATTGCTAAGCAAATTTCAGAAGTGTGTATATAAGGTCTGAAGTCTAAAGTCAAGTTATTTTATTAATTATGAGATAAGGTTATATGAGGTTTCAATATACATTTTAAGGAGAAGGTAACTCAACTTTTAGCAAAAGTAATAAAGATAAATATATAAGTTGGAGTTTGAAAAAAAATATTAATATATGTGTTGAAGTACATGATTTTTAATAGTCGCTTGCATAAGACTTTAATGGGGATTAGAATTTGGTTAATATCGCAATGTCAAGAATAGTGCCACAAGAACAAATGGCTTCTCCTTTAATGGACATCGCATAAGGTAGTTAATACTTCTACCTTAATAAATGTTTCGTATTTTGAGTGAGGAGGTGAGGACACTACCTTGACCTTCTTTACTAGTTTCTCATTGTGGGAATTTTGGTATCGGAGGTATCTTTTTTCCCTCACATTCCTTCTAGTTTGCGTTGTGATTATCTGGAGAAATTTTAATTTATATCTATTGTGGTGATTCATGTCTCACTTCAGTTTTATTTTTTTGTACAAGTGAGCTTCTAGATCTTGGAAATTGGACTTTGAATCTATTGGGAACTATGATGTTTCATTCCTTTTATGGTATGTATTGTTGGTACTCTATGTTAGCATGTTTAAACCTCTTTGTCTTGATTTTTTGCCTTAATTTTCTAAATTTAGGGCATAAACTCGTATTTCTAGCCGAGTACAGTTTTGTGTCAGCAACTTTATGGAAAACTCAGTTCATTTCCTTTACTAAGCCATTATGGATAAATTCTCTATTAGTCGGGGTTATTAAACAGATTTTTGATTAACCATAAATGATTTTTAGATTTGGTGGCATTGGGGTATGAGTCTTATCATTTTACTTCTCTGCTCCAATTGCATTTGATTTAGCATGTCCATATGTCCTTTTGTTTTGCATTTGAGATCTGAATCTTGCTTCAATTCCTTCATGTCTAGTGAGTGTGTTCTTAAATTTGTAGGGCCCCTTCATATTTGGGTAATGATTTTTGGTTAGCCAAACTTGATAATCATTTGAGTTATGCTCCTTAGGAATGGTATTTTAGTGATGCTTTGATCAAATCATGGTCATGTTTTCAAGGCATTCCATATCTCACTTTGTATTATTTTTTTTGGAAGAGGGCTTATTAGTCATTGTACTTAATGTTTATTTGTAGTAAATATCATTCCTACAAGGAAACTAATTATCACTCAAAGAGGTGGTGCCAACAATATTGGGTTTAAAAGGGCTCGCCATTTTTCTTACGATATTGTACCCATTGCATTTTATTGAGTCATTCTAGAGGTATGTAAAGAGACTTTAGTGCTAGAAAACACGAAGGAAGGCTATCACACATATCATTCTAATTCAAAATTGGTGAGGGATGATGCAAAATGACTTCTTACTTATGGGATATTTAGGAAGTGTAAACATCATTCCATATCTCACTTTGTATTAATTTTATTGGCAGAGGGTTTATTAGTTGTTGTACTTAATGTTTATTTGTATTAAATATCATTCCTCCAAGGAAAATAATTATCACTCGAAGAGGTGATGCCAACAATATTGGGTTTAAAAGGGCTCGCCATTTTTCTTATGATATTATAGCAATTGCATTTTATTCAGTCCCTCTAGAGGTCTGTAAGGAGACTTTAGTGCTAAAAAGCACGAAGGAAGGAGATTGCCCATATCATTCTGATTCAAAATTGGTGAGGATGATCCAAAATGACTTCTTACTCATGGGATGTGTAGGAAGAGTAGACATCAATTTATGTATTCTTTGGCCATGAACCAACAACTTTCTACTATGTTGTGTCTTATCTTTGGGAATAAATTCGTGGAAAACTATAATCTTTTATCCTCCTTAGAATCCCTCAAACATATGTTGTGCAACTTGAGATTCTATTTAGACATTGTAGACTCTAGTTTGGCAAAGTTGTAAAGTTTCTTGGTGAGGGATTCTACTGTAGAATATATTACTGATCCTCTTGTTGATAGTTTTCAGACCCCTCATCTCATTTCTTTAGATGATGATTAAACTTTGTGGATTGTGGTATTTAGTCGCTTCCTTCTTTTGAAGGCTTAATGTGTTCTTATGAACTGTAAGAACACACACTCCTTTTCCAAGCTTTGGGCACTTAGGAGATGATAGTTTTTTGTTTCAAGTTATACAAGCATGGGGATGAAAAGATTATAGGTACTATATCTTTTTTTTATTCATTGCTTACTATAAGGGGTTATTTATATCTTTTGAATGTCAACAATTGGTACGGAGGAAGTATTTGGTATGTTGTAGCATGGTTGCATGAAAAAACTAATGGGTATTGGCATCATTGTGGATTGTAACTTTTTTGCACCACTGCTAGGAAAATTACTTCGAGAAACTACTATTATCTTCATCATATTTCTATCAGAATCATGTATGACTCTTCTTCTATTCTGCAATACATGGACACATGGTAATGCTAGACTAATGTTACACATTTATGGCTTTATTTCTATTGCATAGTTAGATTACCTTGAATATTGTGGATCCTTCTATAATGTTTGATATAGTCTGGTTATCGTCTTGTTAATGAGATCTTTGTGGTCATGGGAGTTCTAAAAAATAGTATGTAAATCTCCACTTTTTATGATAATTAATATGAAGTAATTTTATCCACAAAAAATAGCCCCTTGCATACCAAGAAGCTAGGGGTTTTATCAATGATGGTAATTTCATATACATATACATATACATATACATATACATTATTATATAGGGTGTATTGAAAACAAAAAAATATTTAATATAACATATTTAAGTTAAATTGTAATTAATTATTAAATCCATATAAATCAAATGATTGGTAAACATTGATATATATCAAAACATTTATTGCATGATAGATGTCACATTATTAAGGCTTTAAAAAATCATAAAAATTAACTAAAAATAATCAATCTAATTAAAAGTCCAAAAATAAGATAATTACTTTTGATATGAATCTATTATTTATAATAAACATGTTTATCATCACATAGAAATAAATAAATAAACAAGAAAAAGATTTAAAAAAATATAAAAGATGCTTTTGAAAGAAAAATATATTATCATAGTTATTATGATTTCTTATCAAGTTGTTTAACCAATCACAAATTCTTAAGTAAATAATAACTAGAACATAATGGTTTAATGAATATGTTAAGATATAAAAAATTTACAATTCTCAATTAATAGTTATGTATCGAGAAATAACTTCGAAGTGCACACAAAAATATGGGTTTTTAGGTCTAACGTTTTGTTTTGAGATCACAATTCTCACTAATTTGGTAACTTTGTTTATTGAATATTTACAAAATGATCTAGAAAATAATGAAGTATTAAATACATTCGTCACTAAAATATTAGATATTAATGAAATGAAAAGGAAAGAAAATAAATTGCAAATGAAAAGGAGAGCAAATAAATTGCCATCACACGAAAGAATTAAACAACTAAAAACCTCCAAAAAGAAAGAATTAAAACACTTAGTGAATTAATTACTAAGTGTGATAGTATAAAAAAGAGGCTAAGAAATTTTCTCTTTAAATTCACTGAGGTGGTGAAAATATTGGAGGATCCAATATTATCATGATGTTATGCAATTCAACAAGAAGAAAATGCAGGAATGTGTTGATATACTAAATATGAGGAAATGACTTCAACCAACTTGTTGATTCCCTGTAACACCCCAAGTTACTGCAAATTTTATTTTACATGTTTTTAATATCAAAGACTTGGTAAATGTTGGGTTGAGTTAGATGTCATAGGGAAACATTTTATGTATAAGTTTTGGTTTATTAAAAGAAAATTAAAAAAAATGGAAATCCTAGGTCTCACGGGAAGGGACATCAAATGACAACTTTCTTTTGCCTTACTGTTATATATGATTACTCTTTCCTCTCCCTACAAGATAAAAGTATCCAGTAGGAAGTAGGAGGCATGAAGGACGAAGAGAGGGAAATTTTGAAATAAACAACCGTGATGGTAGGGTAGGATGTTGCTGAGGGTATTCTTGAGCTGGACGGTGAGCTAGCCCTAAATCTGACTTGAGTGTCTGAATAAAATCATGGCTAGACTATCTAGTCTTCATGCCAAAAAAATAGATGTATTGAATACCATCTATTAAATAATTTATAATATAAATTTCTTGGGGGTATTGGATCTAATCACCATACTCAAAGGTTGGGAGGAGAGGTCTCTTCCTAGTTGGATTCCCTCGATTGTTAGCACACAAATGTAAGTATGCATTTGTTTTGAAATAATTAATTTTCTATTGTTGTTGAAGTTATGACATCTTTAGAAAGGGAAATTTAAATAGCAGAATTGAGTAAATGAAAATAAGAGGAAGTTAATGTAATATTGGTTAATAAAATTTTGTGTGGAATGTTATTTGTTGTATGTGTAATGTAAGTGTTTAATGGTAATGTAAGTTGCTAGACAATATTGTGTGAAAAAAGTAAAATAACATGAATTCCTTGAGCTGTGTTAGAACATCGTCAATTCATTGTTTTAGGATTGTAAATGGGTCATAGAAGCAAGGGTCGTAAACTGTGACAAAACAAGGTTCAAGCCCGACAATATTTAGACTTAATGAGCATAGTTAGCTTGCTTGATGAAACAATGTTTGACAAGAAGGATAGTCCATGATTAGACAAACATTATGACCCAGTAAGGGTGAGACAAGTCTAAGAGGAGCTCAATCCCGCTAACGTGTGGTTGATTTTTTAAATAAAAAACAAGAAAGAGAAACGAGTTATATAACTCTTGGCTAGTAAGTTAAAAAATGAGAATACAGGACACAAGAAAGAGATGACGAAAGGTCTAATTCAATGAACCAGGAAAGAACCCCAGAAACATTTATTCTAAAAAAATTCATAATATTTCGAACTTCTAGAAGATAATATAATGATAAAAGACAATGGTTCAACCCAATTTCATCTTTTTAAACTAAATATTCTCAATTACTATGACCAGAATCCATGTGGCACCCAATTAGCTCTGGGTCGACCAACGAAAATCCAATCATCTTGAACCAATCTGGGGCTGCAAGAAATTATTTAAAAACACCTAATTCTGACCCCTGTAGGTTGTGTTATCAACAACAACAAGTATTATAAAATATCCAGAATCATATATTGTGAATAACCATGGAAACGCAATACCATATTAGATATAAATTTAACATTCTAAAATACAAACACTATTAAAAACCTTTAAAAGATAAAAATAATGATATTATTATATGTCCATAAAGAAAAAAATAATTAGAGTTCCAGTATGACCCTTGATTTTGGTATTAAGAACTAATGTTGGCCCAGTAAATACTACGAGAGTTATCAGAAATACATTTAACACATAATAAAAGAAACACACAACCCGAAAGCTGGAAACCCTAGCGAGGCCACCGACATCAATAACTGAAGTTAATAAAATGGTTTGGAAACCAATTCCCTAGGGTCAAGTTACAGATTAAACTCTGTAAGTATCAAGGGTGACCTTAAAAACAATCTTGCAAAAATAAGGATCTGGAACTTAACATAAAACCTGGTATGGTCGCAAGGAAAAATATAACTTGAGTAAAAACCATTCCGTAGAGTAGATAGGTTGTACATGTGAATGTCGATAGAATAAAGGTTAGCACAACTCTTAAGGAGAAACCCTCATATTCAACCCATGCAAGCTAAACTGAACTGTCGAGTAAGTCCTTAGCGGAACCAATGAGTGCAATGAACAGGGGCGTGCCACAATTTTATGGGCAGAAAATTAGTAAGATGTTGTGAAAATGAAATAGAGAGAGAGATAACACTTAAACATAAGGAATTCGTAGGAGAAATTACCTCAAAGGCCTGGGTTCCAGGATATCCACTCATTAACCACAACACGCCATAGGAAAGGAAAAGACCTTGGAACATGAAGTCAAGTAAGGAAAATTATTATGGATGGGATATGACATAGACAAGGCATGAAAGGGATGTTCAAATAGAAATACCTATAAAGTTAAACCGCCAAAAAAATATGGAGGTAGTTTCAGAGGGTAACAAATCTTCTCTTCATAGGTGTGTCATTGCAAATAAATGAATCAAGAACGAGATAGAATAGCACAACCACTCAAATATATTCTATATCATGAATGAGGAAATTACACACATACTTATACAAGCAATAGTCTCAAGATAGGAATTCTATCTTAGACGTACAGTAGTGTGGTTGAGAGATTCTCTCAACCACACACTAAACTAGGAGAAAATAAATATGTATTATGTAGGAACAAACTCCTCAAATGGAGAATTACAACCATAGACAAGTAGGAATTAATTATTTCTAACTCCCCTCCTTAATGACTACTTGTCATGATAGTGATTCACATACATGATTCTGTTGACCGTTATCATTGCATATATGTACCTACAAATCCACCACCATCGGGCGAATTGCATATGCAGAACTTCCAAAACAAAGAGATATCAGTGCCTTTCTAAGCCAAATATTCATGTCCAAATAACAATCGCAAACAGCGGCGCTGATTGCGTCTTTCGACGCAACTGTCAGATATAAAAGTACGCCGACCCTCTTATGCTCAGACACACCAATATCTGACACTGTGAGCCAGGTGTTACTGCAGTCCACCTGCTCCTACGAGCACAAATCTCCTGTGTACACATTAGCTACTCAGGCAATATCCCACCACCGGGCAAACCCGAAATTTAAATGTGCCTCCTCCGGGAAAATCTTGTAGCCACTAAGGCTCCATGGATGGTTTCTTGCTCACCACGAACCAACCACAAAGGAAATCCATTACAAAGTGGTTTTAAGATCACCATGAACTTTCAAATACTTTTAAAAGGCTTACATTTCATTCATCATTTTAGGAGTTTGTTCCTACATAATAGGAATTTAGTTTCTCCTAATTTAGTGTGTGGTTGAGAGAATCTCTCAACCACACTATTGTACGTCTAAGATAGAATTCCTATCTTGAGAATATTGCTTGTATAAATATGTGTGTAATTTCCTCATTCATGATATATAATATATTTAAGTGGTTGTGCTATTTTATTTTGGTATCAGAGCCTAGGAGGGCCTGGCCCCTCCTCGGCTTGGCCCCTCCTAGTCTGAGGGAAATAACTGAGAATATATTTTTGTTTTAGTTTTTTAAGTGTCCATCATTTGTCGAAACCTGTGGTTATTTTTTTTGTGGTCTTAGCTTCGACAGAGAATCTTTGTGCCCAGATCCGTGGAGGAGTTGCAGAGGCCAACTGTCAGTGTTGTGGCTATGTTTTTGGAGTGGTGGCCCATCATGTAAAATATTGCTGCTGTGGCTGCTGGGATCCACATCATGGATTTGGAGTTGGTGTGGAGGCAGCAATCGGTATAATGGTTGCAGCAGCCTGCACTTAGTTGGAGCGACCTGTGTGGAGATATGGCGACAACTCAACTTAGAACGAAGGTTGCAGAGGTGCTCCGAGGTTCATTGAGCCGGAGGTCTAGAAGTGTGGCACCGACCATGGGATCTGCAAGATCCGAGAGGATCGCTGCATAGATCGTTACATATCTCTTTCTGAAGATAAGGATGTTTCTACCTGCATGTCAGGATGGTGTGATCAATAAATGGTGTTGTCAGTAAAACCTGCGGTCACAGAGTCGACCTATGTGGGTACAATTCAGTTGTAGAACTGTGCCGCTTGGGGGTTAACAAAATTCAGAGATTTGCATGTATGTAGTCATGCGTGGCTGATAATAGATATTTTTTGCTGTTATCAACGAGCTGCTGGAGAAAGTGGATTGATTTGTTGTGATCGAGTTGCTGTCAATATTGTGGAAAATCATTCACGTGTAGATTATTAGGTCGAGATCCTGTGGAAGATGAATGAAAATTTCTGTTAATGAGATTTTGGAGGATCTCAAGGCTGCCATTACAGTGCATTCTCTTCTCCTTTTTCCTATCCAGAAACCGATGTGGTGATCGGTGTCCTAGACTTTGGCATTTGGCCGGAACGGTGGAGCCTTAACATTCAGGGCATCGGCCCCATTCCCAAGCACTAGAGAGGTGAATGTGACAGTGCCTGACGGAGGTGTGTAGAGATACGATCAAGAAGTAGAAGATAGGTCGAGCCGATGGTGTGTGTCGAGCATGCGGTGAATTGCAGATCTGTGTGGAAGCTTTATGATCAACTCCATGATGAAAGCATAGTGCGATGGCGTGGACAGCAAGATGGTGTGGACAGCAGGATGGCGTGGCTTGGCTTGAGAAGCAACCAATGCGTGTGAGAAACCACCTATTGGGTTTCATTGTGGGAAGTGAAACTTCTGAGAATTTCACAAGACTATTGCAGGTACGGGCTCCTTTGGCCAGCAAAGCTTCCAAGAAACAAAATTATGAAAACTGTGAGAGAAATATCATTATAGATTCATTCTGGCATGCTCCGATAGATCTTGTTTTGGTGGTCGATTTTAGTGGAAGCATGTTGGTTCTTCAAAATTGTATTAGTAAGATGATTCCTTAACAAGGCAACACGATATTGTTTGTCTGGGGAGACCTATCTTTCAGAGGGAGCACTCTCCCCTTCTTGACTAGATCTGCAACATTAGCAGGAGTAGGCTTTGAATTAGCACTCTCCATCCCTTTTTTTGCACCATTTGTTTCCAAACTTGGTCCGTTCTCTGATGGTAGACAGAAACCGAGCATATTTGCTCCTTGTGGCCTGCATCTGGAGAGGCTGTATTGTCTGCATCAGATTCACTGCCTGAAGAACTTGCTGAATCAGAATCAGTAGTGGAAGATCCAAAATCACTGCTTGAGTGTTTTCGTTGAGCTCAACAGTTTTTCAGGACACTAGTTTTATGCCCATTATGGAGCCATAGGTTCTTCTGGATGGAGACCATTCCATTGACAAAACCCTTGAAGCGACGCAGATGTGTGGAGGAAGTGTGCACAGTTTGTCAAGTATCAACGAGATAGTTTGATTAATGGAGGTTTTGCTTAATTCATATACGAGGATGAACTCCTTGCAATCAAGATTGCAGAGAGTTTGTGTAGCCATTATGGCTGAGAATGATCGAGCTCCGGTTGCACAACAGAAGAGTGGTCGGTGACTGGATGTGAGGAGGTGAGAACCAATCTATGTTGAGAAGAGGATGTGTGCTCCATGCAATGCTATTGATCGATTTTCTTTGTGTATTATGTTGCAGGTCCTGTGTATCTTAGAGAATCGTATTATTTGTTTTCAGAAGATTTGTTTCATTCAATCTTTTGGAAGCAATGTTCAATACCATATCTATGTGTTCAATTTCTCTTTCAAATTCTGTTTGTGGAGCATTATGGGCCAGTAAATTGTTGTGGCAGTCACTGCATTTGTCTGAGCACCTTTGCTACAGATTGAGGTTGTTGATCATGGATCGAACACGATGCATTGGTTGTAACAGTGCGTTGGGTAATATTTCCCTGGCAATCAATGTTTAGATCTGATTTGAATGGATCGTTGATCAGCTGCAGATCCATCAAAGTGGAAAATTCATTGAACTCAATTGAAGCCATGGAGAATTTGGCTCAGCTTTCAGAATCTCTGCAGTAGGTCATTCCCTGCTGGCGGACGAAGAAGTAGAGGTGTTATCGACGAAGAATTCTACTTTCCTCAATGTTGTGCCCCTCGGCAATGTTGGTGCTGGAAAGTCAGTTGTATTAAACAGTTTGTTTAGTAATCATGTGCTGCCTACAGGAGAAAATGGAGCTTCTCGATATATAGAGAAGTTTAATTCTCTGATGATGTTGCAATATATTGATTAACCATCATGATAATGAAACTAGTTGTAATTTAAGTGACATTAGTATGACCAACTATTGTCACAATTCTGAGTGTGTGTTGGAACTGGTCATTCCAACACTAGGTAGATTTGCAGGGAATGGTGAACACATGATAGTGAAGATGGCATCAATTGGAGCTACATCAGAGATTGGAGGATGATCGAGATCATGTTGTAGATTGTTAGCGAGCATGAGGCAGTATGCTTGAAAATAGTGACTAGCCTTGATACTCTGAGTAGGGGAAGTGGCATTATGTTGTGATGCTAGGAGAATTGGAAACTGAAATGTGATGGAGGATTGGACCGTGGAGTCCTGGATTGCTTTTCTTGAAGGGAAAATTGTGTTCTCTTCATGTGGTTGTGAGTGCCTATGTTTCGGTTTCTTTATCAGTGGACCCCTCACAGATGAGGTAAAGGAGCAGCGACAACGTTTATGGTGGACAACAAAGTAGATGTTTGTTTGAGTTTGTGGAATAGACTCCGTAACATGTTATAAGCAAGTCCCATTGTTGTAATGGTCGTTGTATGTACCCAGAAACTCCAAAATGTTGAATGAAATGTAAGCCTTTTAAAGGTATTTGAAAGTTCGTGGTGAACTTAAAACCACTTTGTAATGGATTGCCTTTGTGGTTGGTTGGTGGTGAGCTAGAAACCATCCATAGAGCCTTAGTGGCTACAGGATTTGCCTGGAGGAGGCACGTTTAAGTTCTGGGTTTGCCCGGTGGTGGCAGATCAGACTTGCCTGATGGTGGCATATTTCCTGAGTGGCTAACGTGTACATGGGAGCTTTTTACTCGTAGGAGTAGGTGGACTGCAGTAACACCTGGCTCACAGTCTCAGATATTGGTGTGTCTAAGCATAAGAGGGTCGGCGTACTTTTCTATCTGACAGTTGCGTCAAAAGGCACAATCAGCGCAACTATTTGTGATTGTTATTTGGACATGAATATTTGGCTTAGAAAGGCACTGATCTCTCTTTGTTTTGGAAGTTCTACATATGCAATTTGCCTGATGGTGGTGGATTTGTAGGTACATATATGCAGTGATAACGGTTGGCATAATCATGTATGTGAATCACTATCATGACAAGTATTCATTAATAAGGGGAGTTAGAAATACTTAATTCCTACTTGTCTATGGTTGTAATTCTCCATTTGAGGAGTTTGTTCCTACATAATAGGAATTTAGCTTCTCCTAGTTTAGTGTGTGGTTGAGAGAATCTCTCAACCACACTACTGTACATCTAAGATAGAATTCATATCTTGAGACTATTGCTTGTATAAATATGTGTGTAATTTCCTCATTCGTGATATAGAATATATTTGAGTTGTTGTGCTATTTTATCTCGTTCTTGATTCATTTATTTGCAACGACACACCTATGAAAAGAAGCTCTGTATTTTTAATTGAACGAGGGGCAAGGAAAAAATTTACACTAACTTCTCTGCATGAGTTATCATAATTAGATCAAACTGCAGTAAAATCAACAGAGTAGAGTGAGCCACCCATCCCTCCCATCCCATCGGATCTACCCTCAAATGTGTGACCGTTGGGATAATTTTATCGACTCCCCATTAATAATCTCATAACAACAATGGACAATAATGCATCGATTATGCAATGATATGTAAAATTTAGTTTCATAATATGTAAACCCTCATATGTTAATGAAAGTGTTGTGATAATTTATTGATTTCCCCATGGGTGGTAAATGTCTACCATATAAACTTGCAAAGTAAATGAATTCACATTACATCGATAATAAGCATCTTTCATAGCTAAGCCATTTATCCTCTTGCATGAATGTGAATAATGTGTTGTATGTGTATAATAAAGTCAAGTATTGTGGTATATATGTGTGTTAATTATTTTTAATGTGTTTATAATTACTAATCTTGGTTGTGAGTTTTGGATAAGGTTTAACAAGTAAAATAAATTAATATATATATATATATATCTTGGACTAGTAGGTGTGACAAGTGGTATCAAAGTTTAAGTTTCAAGACTCTGGCCTATTGGGTAAACATGGAAATACAAAATGTTTTGATCATGCACATATAGGATCAATATGAGGAGGGAGGTTTGAAATACATTGCCAGTTAGATCAAACACTAAAGTTGGATGTGTGTTGATTGTTGAAGCTAATCATGTTATGTGGGTCGAGCTGGGAGAGTAACCAGATAACACAAATGTGATGTTGCTAGATACCATCCAATAGTTAAGGGAAAAAATTGAGAATATCAAGGCAGATAACAAAATTTTAATCAGGGAACAACAAATAATCATGAAAATACTTTTAGATAGACAAAATCATAGAAACCATAACCCAAGCCCTAAATGAGGACACATAGTCGAGATACACCATCCTAGGAAAAATAATCGAGTGTTAGAGGGAGGAAAAAATGAGAATGTAAAATATTTAGACATTGTTACTAATCAAGGAAAACTTAAACGTAGAAAGTTAAATTACAATGGGAGTTTAGAAAGATCAAATTCCCAACATTTGATGGTGAAAATGAGGAGGTTGCAAAATCTTGGTTAATTGATATGAGTAAACAGTTAAGAATATGATGATAACTTGCAAGCCAGATTGGGCATTTACCAATTATAAGGAAATGACACCCTATGGTGGGAAGAAGTGAAGACTGTTGGGAGAATTCATGAACAAGGGGTAACTTGGGACAAATTCAGAAAACATATTAGGGAAAAATATTTTATAGAAAAATTGTATGGTGAGAAGGAAAAGTAATTTCATGATTTGAGGCTGGGACAATTATATATGGACAAATTTATAACCAAGTCTACATCATTGTTAAGGTATCTTCCCTAAATTCAGGAAGAAAACGCTAAGGTTCAACATTTTATTAGCAATTTACCAAAATTTATGAAGGAGCAATTGGAGTTTGATAACCCCAAAATAATGAACAAGGCTATTCAGAAAGCTCGAATTTGTTACCAATAAATGAAGCAAAATGGAGAAGGAGGTAGAAATGGTTCTAGCAAGGAGGGACAAAGGAACTTCTAATATAGTTAGAACATGAAAATTGGAAGTCATAAATATTTGAATAAAAATCAACAGGTATTTTTTCTTGGAAAGAACCAACAAATATTTCAATTTCAAGGTAAATCTAAACGAGTGCATAAATCCAATGAAGTAGAGTTTAATCAGAACAATAAACCTCTACAATTTTGGGGTTGTGGGGAACCCCATTACTAAAATAATTGTTATCATTGAGGCTTAACATAACATGCTACTAATATTTCAAGAAAATTCCACAATTGGTGAGGTAAAGAAAAGCATACCAAGAATCAATGCTACCCTAGACGATCATCAAGCATAATATCAGCCTACTTTGATAGAATTTAAAGGTAAGATATTTGATTGTGTTGGGTACGTTTTAATACATCCAAAGGTTAGTTTGAGTTATATTATCCCCAAAATAATAGAAACATGTCATTTACAATATTGTAGGTTTAAAATCCCTCGCTGATACATTTTGCTACTAGAGCTAAGAGAAGAGTCACTGCAAAGGTAGAAAATTTCTCTATTGCCTCTAAGATCTTATGATATTATCATTAGAACGGATTGGTTAGAGGCACATGGGACCTTAGAAAATTGTAAGGACAAAACCATTAACATCCTCACTAAATAAGATAGTAGGTGGGAAATTCGAGGAGTAAAGAGGCCTATCAAGCTAAGACTATCACAACTTCATAGTTAGGCAAGTGCATCAGGAATGGTTGTCAAATATATGTTGTATAGGTAGGATACACTAACTATAAGTATAAAACAGATACATTATAACATATTATGATCCCATAAGACTTTTCTCATGTATTTCCTGAAGATATATCAATATTTCCTCCTAAATGAGACATTGAATTTACTAAATAATTAGTCAGATGAGATACCCTAGTGTCTAAATCCCCCTATCATATGAGTATACTAGAGTTAATTGAATTAAAAATGTAGTTAGAGGAACTACTTGATAAAGGATACATTCGCCTGAGTGTATCACCTTGGGGATCCCATGTGCTACTTATTAAAAAGAAAGAAGGCATCATGCGACTATGTATTGATTATCGACAGTTAAAGAAATTAACTATACAAAAAGTATCCACTCCTAAGATTTGATGTCTTGTTCGATCAAGTCAAAGGTGCTACATTTTTTTCTAAAATTTACTTGCGGTCGAGTTATCACCAAATAAGAATAAAGGAAGAAGATATTTCTAAAACAACATTCAGGGCATGATATGAGCATTATGAATTTGTTGTTATTCCATTTTGACTCATGAATTCCCTTGCAACATTCGTAAGCTTAAGGAATGGAAATTTAAATCATATTTATACCTTTTTTCATAGATGATATCCTTATTTATTTGAAAAGTTTGGAAGAACATAAGGATAATTTACGAAGAGTTCTGCAAACCTTGCAGGAACATTATCTATATACTAAATATAGCAAGTGTGAATTATATAAGGACCATATCCAATATATGGGTCATGTGATACCATTGGAAGGAATAACAATGGACCCTAATAAAATCAAACTATTATGGAATGGCCTATACATAAGAGTGTAGAACACATTCGATCCTTTATGGCCCTAACAGGATATTATCATTGGCTTATAGAGGGATTTTCTAAAACTTCTTACCCAATGAATTTCTTGCAAAATAGAGGGAAAACTTTTACATGGACATTAAAGTGTCAACAACATTTTGAATAATTGAAACACCTATTGACCATAACCCTCGTACTAAGGATTGCAAATCCCAAAAAAATATTTGTGGTCTATACCAACGCATGTTAGGAAGGTGTAGGAGGAGTTTTGATGCAGGAAGGAAGGCTGGTCACTTATGAATCTGTTGTATTGTTCAGCAACCCCCCATTTATTGATTTAATAGTTAATATTATATTCATAAATAAGGACCCTTTATAAAACATCTTCAAAAAACATAACACTTAAGCGCTTTTTTTTAGAATGCTTAGGAATAAATTTTTAAATAATATAATGTATCAAGACAAATCCCTTATGACTAGGAATTCTTGCTTTATCACATATCATCAAATCATGTGTGTTAGATATTAATTAACAATCATGATTCACGAATCAGAATAAGAAGGAATCACTGCAATAAACTTATGGTATCATTAAAATTTTTGTTTAAAACTAGGACTTAAAGTATTTCTTATAGAATAAAGTGTCGATCACAATCACATATCAACATTCACCAAAAGCACAACTAACAAAACCTTTGGAATGTGCAAATTACAATATTGTGACATAAAAAGCCAAAACTTATAGCGTCGCGACACTTTACTCAAAGCCCAATATTGTAAACTATGAAAATTTTGTGAAACGCGATATGACCCAGACCAAATGGAAGTACGTGATAAATGTTATAAACATTGATTAACTTTGGCGCATAGTAAGATGTCACAAGTATGCAATAAATTTCCATTTAAGAAAAGTGTGCTTTAAAGGATTAAAGGTACTCCGCTAACATCACATCTCACAAAATTCTAAACAAATTTGAAATAACGCATCATGGAAAATGCGATATTGTGATAACTTTTATCATAGTCGCATAATCGGCATTTCGCACTTTAAACTAATTACCTTCAAGTTTTTCCTCAAACATTTTTGATGCGATGAATTAAATGGTTATTAAAGGCCATGATAAAAGGTCTTAGTGAAAATTTAATGAATTTTAATGACATTTATGTTTAAAATGACTCGACGTGATTTGATATCTTTCATCTACATTTTCAAATAAAATCTCCTTTGTTGTCACATTTTGAAGTTAACTATATCATTAAATTTTCACTATCATTTTGGCTCTATGTTTATTCGATAATATCCAGTGCTACATTTTAGGAAACCTCCGATGAAAACAACGTTGGAAAATATGGCAAAGAAGGGAAAAGCTACTGCATCTGAGAAATCAAACATGATACCATTTTCTCCGATACCACCTACAACAAAGATGAAGGAAACACATCATGGGCGGCTATGTATAACCTACTGGAAGAAGAGAAACCTAGGCCACTAGTAACAAGGGCAAAAATTGATGCCCAAGAATCATTTGATGCATCCTAATTTTAAGTAAAATGTTCATTTTTACACAGAATAACAGCAAGACCGAATATTTTTCCATACAGAGATATGGTAAAATGGGTGATTGATGATGTAGATGTCTTAGACGAAAATTTCAGGATTAAAAGACATTAGGTCATGGGGTCTTCCACACTAGACAATCTATGCTAGATGTACCAGCTACTAGAGCCTCAAAAGCTCTATAACAAAGATTCCCTTGAGCATTTTTCCAAAGAGAACAAGGACCTATTGGACGTTACAAAGATTTAGAAGCCAAGCGGAAGAAAATTCAAAGGGGACAAATCTGGTATGTATCTGATTGTATCCCTCTCTACCCCACATAATTTCGCAACTACAATGATGTGTAAGTTACATGGTAAAGACAATAGTACCAAATTCTCTATAGAGTGGCTTCCCTTAATTGATGCAACACTTAACGCAAAAATTATGAACTAGAGTCAGATTTTATCACACAATTTAGCAATGGCTATTAGGGAATATAGACAAATGAGAAGTGTTTCCTCAAGAATTTTTTCTCCTTTTTATATGAGTGCTTATGTTATGGATGCCATTGTTTTTTTGTTGTCAATTTCTAAACATGGGTTGGAAGTAGATTGTACAGAACCCTCACATCATCCATGTATACCATAAAGTCTTGTGGGAATCCCAATTCCATCCGCATTTTTAAAAAATCCACGAGGGTATTATGCTACCTATTCATAAAACCATTTTTGATAGAACAACCCCTAGGTTTTTTGAAGAAGCCAAGGTAGACATTTTTCCAGTTGCTAGATGCTTCAGTGAAGAGACATTCACTTACATTAGACTTTTTGGGAGCATTTCTTCTCCACATGTCCTCCCATATTCTATCCCAGACTAGCTATTCGCCAAAGAGATAGCTTACCAAATAGTAGGGGAGGGTGGTTTAACTAAAGGCCTGAGGGAACAAAAGAAATCGATTTGGTCAGCCATCCCATTACAATGTGTTACTTTTGCACTACATGACTATCGGCATGGAGTAAAAGAAGCAAAGATTATCATGTCTCTAAAATTGGCCACAGTTGTAGGGACATAGTATGACCCAAATCAAGTTTCTAAAGAATTTACCACTATGGTTAACGTCAAACAATTTTCTCATGAAGAGGATGCCTTTGATGACCTCTTTCAAGGAGCCAAAATATTTTCACAGGTGGTACATTCATCATCATTACAGTTCAGCCCATACAATATTAATGATTTTCATGTATATAGGAATAAGAGATTGTTTAAGTTCCCATTGGACCTAATACAAATTGAACCAATAAGAGAACCAACTCCTAGCATAAGCCTGGAGGGAAGTTCAAAAGAAAATTCTAATGAGAAAACCCAAGAGAAGTCGACTCAAAAATCAAAACAGTAAGAAAAGAAAACATAGAATGGAGAAGGGAGCCCAAATAAATATTGTGAGAAAGATACAAGAAGAAATAATGAGGAAATGACTGAACAGGCCTTGGCCAAGAAGCAGAGAGAAGTTAGTTCCACTTAAGCTCAATCAGGGAAGGTTCTAGTAATTGACCTTGACAAGGAGTGGGAGCAATTCAATAATAAGTTCCAAACATGCATAAATCTTGAGGAAATATATTATTTTGAGATCCCCACACAAACTCAACACAAATCTAATCTAGAGATAATAGAGTAAGGGGCTATAGATAATCAAGATATTGAGGTTATTCCTACTTTCCTTACTTCTGAAATTGTCTTTACAATTGAAGAGATGCATCCATTAGATATATTGTATAGTTCTACTCATAAGGTTGTAGTTAAAATACAAAGAAGGAAGAGGAAGCTAAACACTATGACTGTTGCAACTCTAGAGAACGAACCAATGGATGTTGTGTGGAAGCACACTCCTTTTCACCCATAAGAAAATCTTATGATGCTATGACATTTTGTAGGAGCTTATGCCACAACAACCATCAATACAACAATAGAAGTCGATATGTTGCTAAAAGGAAAAGAACAAAAAATTATTTTGCTTGAATAGCAAGCATAACAATAGGTAGCTCAACTTTAGAGGGAATTCGAGAAAATGAGGTTACAACACCAGGCCAACTAATTAGAAAAGGATTTGCATATTCACCAAATGAAATCCATGGTGGATAGATTTAAATATAACCCTCAAACTAATGAATTCGTCAACGAAGCAATTAAGCTAAATTCCCTACTAATACAACAAGAAGAAAAATTTTGCCAAAAAATCTCACAGATTAATCCTTAATATGAGACAAGTGATAAATTGAAAAACCAATTGATTGATACGAGGTTTGAATATGTAGAAAATCCATAAAATTATTTACGAATTTATTACCTTGCAGGAGTCAGATAAGGGAAGAAAGGCTGACCGACCAAAAATATAAGAATCCCACAAAGACATTCTACTTACAGATTGTGATACATGGTTAAAATAAAAAGAAAGCACAATAATGACAGTAGTAGGTGCAACAAGAAGTATAATAGAAGTCATTAATGAAAAACTCCACAATACTAACCTTGTCAAAGAGTGCATACAAGGGTTTCTACCAAATATCAAACGACTGGAGCAACAATGGGAACAAACAGCATAGACCAAGGAGGAAGCAATTAAACAGCTGACCAAACTCGATTGGCATACATACTCATAGTTTCTAGTAAAACCACATAGCCAGTGGATGACTCTACAATTTTTAACTACCTATGCACAAAATTTGGTGCCAACTTTGTCAAATGTCATATTTGTTGGATAGTTAAAATCCACAATTAGCCAATCGCCTCAGCTCAAACCAATGATCAACATTTGTAATCTCAATGATCAAGTTAGTTGGCTAAGCTAGTTCAATTAGAAAGGAGCTTGTCATTAGTTTAATTCTATTTTTAGTTTTATTTTTTCCCACTCTGAGGATGTTTGTTTGAAAGCTTATCAACTATTTTTGTAATAATCCATTTTTGAGGCATTTATTTTAGTATTTAAAACCCTCTCATGCATTTGGAGGGGGGTCCATAATTTTATCAAAAACCTTTCAAGACATTACATTTCTTTATTTTTGGGAAGGTTTTGATGAAATTAATGGAACATGATCTATTTTTTGTCTTTGAGGTTTCTGCAAGTCTCATGTTTGTGTAGATTTTCTTCCGGATCCATCGCATTCAATTTCTTTTTAGATCGACGTTTCGATCTAGCAATGGTGGTTCATCTTCAGGATGTGAAAGAACCACTGTTGCTGGTTCAAAACATTGATCTAAAAATAAAATGATCTATTTTTCTTTGAATATCGAGTATGCTTTACTGAAATTACACTTTTGTACTCTTAGAGTGTATTGGATTGGATGAAATTGGGTCAATATTGATGGGCCCATTAGAAGAAACTTTCTTATATGGTACTTTTTTCGTATGACTGTGTTTTATTTGTGCATTATCAATACTCTTTCTCTTGATTGTCCTATGTATGGAAATATGAGTTATAGTTCTGCATTATTGCAGTTTTGTATGATGTTTTAGCTCTAATTCTATTTGGAATACATGAACAATTATTATATGTGATATAGTTTTCTCAATTGATTTGTCTAACTATTTATCGAAAACAAATATCATTAAACAATTTCATTTCTTTTGGCACTTAAGTGATCTTTATAACCAATTTCTTTGAGTCATCTTTGAAGATTGCATACTTTACATTATTGCCAGGTATATTTATAGTCAAATAATCTTAGATTAATATATATGCATGTGCTTATTATCTAGATGAGATTATACTTAGTTGAATCATTCCCCGTTACATCTTATATCATCTCATCAACATTATCAAATAAATCATCTCTAGGAAACTGGTCCCATTATCCCTAGTCAGAGCCACTATACAAAATGGAAAAGGAGTTTCTTTCAAGGTTCAGACTGGGTGGTTATCCCCCATGTTATCGTAGCAAATTTGGATGCTTCAACATTTTGGCGCTAGAAGGAGGGCCATGACTGTGAATGGAAAGAAAATCTAAATCAGAAAGCCATTCTAAGAGTAAAACTCCCTCACCATCACCTACAACTTGTTGATCACATTTCAAATCCCCAAATCATAAATGTGAGGTTACGAAGAAAGCTTTACAATCCACTATCGTTTCTCCTAGGAAATTAGATCAACATTCTTCTGCGGAAACTCCTAAAGTTCAATATTTAATTCATATGTTACAAGGGATTTCTCTGTCTCAAGAAGAATTTGAATTATGTCAACCTAGTGTTTCTTCTCATTTTCCTTCCTCTTGAAGATTAACTAGATCACAGAGTGAAAAAATTGGAATACCTCCAGTTCAATTTCCTTTGCCTCCTCCTTGAAGTAAAACTAAGAAATCAGAGTCAAAACCTCATAGTGAGATTCTTTCATCATCATCAGAAACACCCCCATTCATTCCATCATCTTCATCTCAAACCCAATCATCCACCTCATCATCTCATATCATGATTTACACAGGTACAAGAGCACAACCTTCCTCTTCCCAATCACCTTTAACCACTAGTACATCTTCTTCCAAATAGATACCCATAATGGCTCAAAGGCCATGTAAAAATTAAGGAGTTTTTCAAATGGAAGGCCCATTGCATCCATTACCTACTCATCCATTGAAATGGTTGCCAAAATTCAATCTCGATGATGGTCTTGCTGTCGAAGAACATATAAATAACTTTATGTTGTCCATAAATCTAAATGGAGTTACTGAGGAAGATGCAGTTGTATGATTATTTCCTTATACTTTACAAGGATCAGCAGGATCCTGGTACTTTTCATTACCATCTAGTTCTATTGATAGTTGGAATGCATTTTAGGAACAGATCCTAACCAAGTTTAGAGATGACCGCTCAATGACTACTCTCCTTAACGATCTCTCCAACTTGAAGGGAGAACCTAAAGAGCCAATTAAGGACTTCAATTCCCATTTTAACAAATTATCCAGTGACATCTAGGCTAAGCACTGAAGTTCAAAATGAATGGTACATTTCTGCTCTTCCCTTGAATGCAAGTATTTTTGTAGACAAAGCTGCCAAACCAAGTCTGGCAGAAAACATGAAAGAAGCCATACCTTTGGAAAAAGGCATCCTAGATTTAGAAAAGATGAATGCATTAGAAGAAAGAAAATCCAAGAAGGACACTTTCAAGGATGAATCCAAGAAGAAAGCACATAAAGATTCTTTTGATCTTGAAGGTTTGCAAACGATACTTAAAAGCATGTCCAATGAATCGGTCGATATTAAAAAGCAAGTAGCTGAGACTTCTTCAAGGAAAGATTTTATACCTTACAAGAGAAACCCTTCCTCTGATCTTAAACCTACAAATACAATATCAAATGATGAATCAGATATCGAGGAAGAAGAAGTGTCAACAACTGAAGAAGAAGCCCATGACGAAGAGATAGTTGAATTACAAGGAATGTGGGATTACATTCTTCCTTTGTTAGACAATGAAGAATCAGAAGAAGCATTACCTATCACTACTAGAAGCAAGAGCTCTATTTATTTTATGCAAACGAAACAAAAACAGAAATCATCAATTCCTGCTCCAAAATATAAAGAAATACGTCAGAAATCTTCTCCCAAATCCACTTAAACAACTCCTCCTCATCCAATTCTTCACCTTCAGCTAAAACCTTGCTAGCATTTGATAAAATGGAATACAACATCATCGAATATATGAAGAAGACTAGAGCTAATATCATGTTACATGAGCTTAGAAAGCTAGAACATCAATAGAAGCTATTATTCAAAGAATTAAAGGAAGCTAGAACATCAATAGAAGCTATTATTCAAAGAATTAAAGGCAGTCCCCACTTGTCCTCTTCCCACAACTCTAATTTGTCAGGATGCTCAAGAAATGGGTAGGCCTCCTAGTACTTCATCAGAAAAAATGAGTTCAATTGATGTTTCTTTAATAGGTGGTAGATCTAAATCCCATAAACCTCCTTTTATTTTGACTTTTGAAGTCTTCAATAAGAATTTGCACAATTTTTTAGTAGACTCTAGACCTTCATCAACATTTTACCAAATATTGTATATGCAAATTTGAATGTCGAACCCCAGAAATATGTTGTTCACATTGTTCAATTAGATCGATCTCAAGTTGAAGTCATAGGAGAAATAAATTAGGATACCATTAGACTCTCATCAAACCCGAAAATATGTCAATCGATTGACATTCTTGTGGCTGATATCCCTAAATTCTATGGTTTGATCCTTATTAGAGATTGTTCTAAAAGGCTTCATGGCTATTTCACAACAAATTGGTCCGATATGTGGCTTCCTTATAATGGTAAGCCAAATCAAATAAGGGTCGACCGTAAGAAGCATTTAAAGTATATTGTCACAAACTAGAAGGAGAGAATGAGCTCGTCTAATTCAGTCTTAATATCATACGAAATTATTCAGTCAAATCATTTTTAGGAAATTTTAATGTGAACACTTCATCCTTTTTGGAAAAATTTGTTACATCACAAATAAAATAAAATAAAATTCTCAAATGGATTCTTCTAAATGTATCAATTTTGTAGATAAATCTATAATCAATTCTTTATTTTGGAAATTATTTTTTGATGGATCTAAATATAAAGGAGAAAAAAATATGTTGGCATGCAGACTTGAATTTGAATGCACAAATAATATCGTTGAATATGAAGCATTAGTTCAAGGGTTGTATAAAACCATTGGCCTTGATATTAAATATCTTCAAATATTTGGAGATTCAAAAATCGTAATCAAACAAGTAAGGAATACTATTCACTATATTTCTAGACATTTGGAACATTATCAATCATTATCCTAGGACCTTGCCTCACATTTCCTAGAATTGAACATTTCCCCAATTCCAAGAATTCAAAATGCAAGTTCCAATATTTTGGCTAACGTTGCATCCAAGCTTATACCACCAGGAGATTATAGTCCTAATCAATTTTTAGTAGAATTAATTTTTAGGCCTTCTATTCCTGACAACATAACTAATTAGAAAGTTTTTAATAATGATCTGAATATCATAAATTTTCCAACAACTAAAGGCTCTTATGATGACCAGATAATAGATGAGGATCAACATGATAACTAGCTTAAGAGAGAAACAATTACAAATCCTATAACTAAATATGTGTTTAAGCTAGAAGATCTGTATGATATTAAGGACAGACTCAAGAAACCTACTAACTCAAAGATTCAAATTTCAACCTTGACGTTTGAATTAGTTAATCTTGGAGCTGACTCAAACCTGAAAATATTAATCTCATACTTTGTCCTAAAACTAATGAAAGATTAGCCTTTATTCATTTGCTAAATAAATACAAAAATGTTTTTTCTTGGAATTATGAAGATCTTAAGACATATTATACTTCCATCATTCAACATGCCATTCCTATGATATCTGATCTAAAGCCTGTACAATAGAAGTTGAGAAAGATTCACCCAAATTTAGAACATCATATCAAATCTGGATTGAATAAACTTCTCAAAGCCAAAATAAATTTTCCTGTCAGGCATTCAAGATAGGCTTCTAACCTAGTTCCAGTCAGGGAAAATAATTGTGCTATTAGAATTTGTATAGACTTTCACAATCTAAACAAAGCTTCTGAGAAGGACAACCTTCCATTTGCTCTTATGGAACAAATAATGCAATCAGTTGCGGGCTTAGAATTAATGTCTTTTCTAGATGGATTTTTAGGTTACAATCAAATTCTTGTGCATCCATATGATCGAGTAAATACCACATTTAGAACCAAATGGGGATCATATCGAAAGATGCTATTTGGATTAGTCAATGCTTGTGCAACATTTTAGAGAGCCATTGATATGTCTTTCAAAGGTTTGGTACATAAAACAATGGTAATTTATTTAGATGACATAACTGTTTATTAAAAAAAGTGCAGTAATCATTTAAAGGATTTGAAACAAATCTTTCAACATTGTCAAAGATATGGAATTTCTCTAAATCCAAAGAAATACTTCTTTTATTTAAGTGAAGGTAAGATTCTTGGATTTATTGTATCTAAATATGGTATTCACATAGATCCTGATAGGATAAGAGAAATTTCGGAAATCTCTTTGCCTCATAACAAAAAATCCATGCAACCTTTCCTAGGTTAGATAAATTTTGTGAAAAGATTTGTCCTTGACTTTTCACGAATTGTTACACCCCTCCAATCTATGATCAAGAAAAATTATGTTTTTAAATGGGGATATGCTAAGCATAAAGCTTTCAATCTTATCAAACAATCCATTGTAAATGCTCCCTCTTTAGCAACTCCAAATTTTCCTAACCAGTTTGTTTTATATAATTTTTCTTTTGAGACACCATATGCAACTATTCTGACACAGGTCAATGATGATAAAGCTGAAGTACTAATTTCTTTCTTTAGGTCCAATTTGCAGGGAGCTGAATTAAATTACTCAGATGTTGAAAAATATGCTTTTATTGTTTTCAAATCAATAAAACATTTAATAGCCTTCCTTCTTAAAACTCACACTAAAGTAATAGTTATGTTCTCTGTAGTGAGAAATTTACTAATGCAAAAAGAATTAAGTGAGAAAAGGCAAAAGAGAAAATTGCGTAGCATATGCAAGAGTATGACATTGAGATTAGACTAGTGAAAATTGTCAGAGGTCAAGGCTTTTGCAGAATGTTTGTTGGGGCATCCAAATTACCATCACTAGAAGATTGAGTTGTTGATATAAAAATATGTGAGGTAAGCCTCAATGATACTAAATCCAAATACGTTGATATCATCTTTTATTTTAAAAATGGATATGGTCCTATACATCATAGCCACAAAAGAAAATGGCTTTAAGAATAAAAGATAATAAATATGAAATCATTTTGGAGGAGACACAACAACACATAAAATCCTGCATGCTAGCTATTACTGGCCAACCTTATTCAAAGATGCACACAAATATGTAAGGAAGTGTAAAATTTTTCAAAAAACTGCTACAAGGGAAAGGAAACCCGCATTACCATTGCAGTCGTTCAACATTGAACAACCATTTGAGAAATGGGGACTAGACATAATAGGTGAGATCATTCCTCAATCTTCAAAGCAACATAGATATATTCTTAGAGCAATTGATTACTTCACTAAGTGAGTGGAAGAAATTCCACTTAAGGTAGTCAATTATGAAAACATCATTGAATTTATTGATTAGTTTATTATTACCAGATTTGACCTACCAACTACACTTATGTTTGGCAACGCATCCTATTTCACAAGCAATGATATGACAAAATTTCACTTAAAACAGGTTTAAAACTTAAATATTCTACTAGTTATTATCCTCAAGGAAAGGGCTTGGCTGAATCAACAAATAAAAATCTCATAAGGATCATCAAATCAACTATTGATCAAAGTCATAAAATTGGGCACAAATCTTTCACATTTTCTCTATGGGTAGATCGAATTACATAGAAGGCCTCAATAGGCACTTCTCCTTTTAATTTGGTCTATGGGAAAGAGGTTGTTCTCCCTACATGTGTAGTTATTCCCTTTCTAGCCCTAGTTCAATTTATTTAAGAAACTCCTTCCTCTTATATGCAATTAAGGTAGTCACAAATCCTCAAACTTGAAAAAGAAAGAGACAAGGCCAAGATAATACATGCACATCATCAATAGTTAGTCAAATCTTCATTTGAAGCAAATTATGTAAGTCAAATCTTCATTTGATGCAAATTATGTAAGTCCTAAATCCTTTGAACTTGAAGATTTAGTATTGAAGTAGGATAAAACACATGAAGTAAAGGTAAACATACCAAATTCCAAACAATGTTTCTTGGCCCATTTAAAATTGTGGAACAAATCAGCCCATCAACATTTCTATTGCAAGATTTATCAGGCAAGAGAGATTATCTACCTGTCAATGGGAAGATTCTAAAGAAATATTTGTCTCCCTTGTACACTATTGCCTTTAATTTTCCTAGGAAAACAAAAGTTAAATAACATTTATTTTTGGCCTTTCAGTAAAAAAATCTCCTTTATATTTTAATTTTTCGCTTGTAGAAGTATAGATTGTTAAGAAAATGACTATGGCATTTGAAAAATAGGATAAGTTCTATTTCTCTTAAATTTTCTTGTTTTCCACCAAAATCATTTATCATTTGTGAAACCCCAACTTTGTAAAGAGACCTTTGTTCTATTATCAGTCATGAAAAGTATTTTTAATGAAGCAAAGACTCTCTGTTGAAAAGCACCTTTAACTCTAAAATTGTCATCGAAAAGCTCTTAAGGAGTCAATGATTCTCTCCATCTCGTAAACTTTTCTCTTTTTAGAGTGTAATTCTAAAATATACAAAAAATTAAAATATAAGAGGGCTCATTAGAGGTCGGATTACTGTGTTCATAGGGAAATAATAGACTGACGTTACCAACAATGCATATAAAAAGAGGGTAGTGTCTTTAGATTGTTTTAATCAAAAGACAAGGGGTCTCATCATGAGCCAACTTGTTCAGTTGAATTACAACCAGTGAATGGCATTGTCAATTTTTTGCCACCAAACCAAGACAATGACTTTTAAGTAGAAAAAGGGAAAATTTTTGGAAGAAAAATAAATTATCTAAAAAAGAAAGAGAAGAGAATAATATATGAGTCATAATTTATCTCTAAAAGTTGCACTCTTATCAGGATGGGATACTGAATCATTAATGGTTAAAATGTAACCCTGTTGGGGCTATGGATGCCTACTCATAGCAGTGACTCTACCTATGACAAATGAGTACATCTAAAAGCTAGTCTACAAAAGCCCCTACTTTATCTTTAAACCAAGTAAAGAATGATATAGGCAAATGAATGTAGTATGACCCAAACCTGATGGAAGTATGTGATAAATGTTATAAACATTTTTAAATCTGGTGCATAGTAAAAGGTCACAAGTATGCAATAAATATCCATTTAAGCAAAATACACTTTAAATAATAAACAATACTCTGCTCACATCACATCTCAAAAAATTCTAAACAACTCTGAAATAAGGCATCATCGAAAATATGATATTGTGATATGAAATTTTGTGATAATTTTTATGCAATCGCATAACCAACATTTTGCACTTTAAACTCATTACCTTAAACATTTTCCTCACACATTTGTGATGATATGACTTAAGTTGTTAAATAAGGCATGATAAAATATCTTAGTGTCAATTTAATGAATTTTAATGACATTTGTGTTTAAAATGGCTGGATGTGATTTGATATCTTTCATCATCATTTTCGAATAAAATCTCCTTTCTTGTCACCTTTCAAAGTTAAATATATCAATGGATTTTCACTATTGTGTTCTCTCTATGTTTATCCGATAATCTTGATTGCTCCATTTCAGGGAACCTCCGAAGAAAACAACAATGGAAAAGATAGCAAAGAAGGGAAAAGCTACTGCATCTGAGAAATCAGACATGATACCACTTGCAAAAAAGATGGAGGAACCACGCCATGGGAAGTTATGTATAACCTACTAGAAGAAGAGAAATGCAGGCCACTGGTAACACAGACAATAATTGATGCCCAAGAATCATCTAACACTTACTACTTTGAGGTAGCATGTTCATTTTTACACAGAATAGCAACCAGACCTAAGATTTTTCCATACACAGATATGGTAAAATGAGTGATTAATGATGTAGATGTCTCAAACAGAACTTTCAAGGCTAAAAGGCATGAGGTCATGTGGTCTTTCACACCAGCAAATCTGCGCCAGATGTACCAACTACTAGAGCCTCAAAAGCTCTATAGAGCATTTCATCAAAGAGAATGAGGACTCGTTAGACGTTATATAGACTTAGAGGGTAAGCAGAGAAAAATTCAAATAGGACAAATCTGGTATGTACTCAATTGCAAACCTCTCTACCCCACATAATTTTGCAGCTGCGATGATGTGTACATTATTTGGTAAAGTTGATAGTACCAAATTCTCTATAGAGTGGCTTCCCTTAATTGATGTAGTAGTTAACAAAACAATTATGAACTAGATTTAGATTTTATCGTTCAATTTAGCAATGCCTATTAGGGAATATAGAGAAAAGAGAAGTGTTTCCTCAAGAATTTTTCCTCCTTTTTATACGAGTGCTTATGTTATGTTCGCCATTTTTTTTTCTCAATTTCTAAACATGGGTTGGAAGTGGACTGTAAAAAACCCTCTCCCCATCCATGTATACCATACATTCTTGAGGGAATCCCAACTACATCCCTATTTTTATAAAATATGCAAGGGTGTTATGCTACCTATTCATAAAAGCATTTTCTATAGAACAACCCCTAGGTTTTCTTAAGAAGCAAAGGTAGACATTTTTCTAATTGCTAGATGGTTCAGTGAAGAGACATTTACTTACTTTAGAGTTTTTGGTAGCATTGATTCTCTACATATCCTCCCATATTATGCCCCAAACAAGTTATTGTCTAGAGAGATAGCTTACCACATAGCAGGGGATGACGGTTTAACCAAAGGCCCGAGGGAATAGAAGAAATCCATTTGGCAAGACTTCCCATTGCAGTGTGGTGCATTTGCACTACATGAAAATGAGCAGGCAGTAAAAGAAGTAGAGACTATCATGTCTCTAAAATTGGCCACAGTTCTAGGGAGACAGTATGACCCAAATCAGGTTTCTAAATAATTTACCACTATGTTTAGAGTCAAACAGTTTACTCATGAATAGAATTCTTTTGATATCCTCTTTCAAGGAGCCAAAACATTTGTACAGTTCCTACATTTGCCATCGTTATAGTTAAGCCCATATGATATTAATTCTTTTCATGTATATAGAAATAAGAGATTGTTAAAGGTCCCATTGGACCTATTACAAAATTAACCAACAAGAGAACCAACTCCTAGCGTAATCTTGGAGGGAAGCTAAAAATAAAATTCTGATCAGGAAACCCAAGAGAAGTCGACTCACGAATCATAACACTAAGAACAACAATCTTAGAATGGAAAATGTAGCCCTAATAAAGATTATGAGAAAGATACAGGAGGAAATATTGAGGAAACGGTGGAACAAGCCTTAGCCAAGAAGTAGACAGAGGTTGGTTTGACTTTAGCTCAATTAGGGAAGGTTCCAGTCATTGACCTTGATGATTAATTGGAGCAATTAAATAAGAAGCTCCAAATAGGCACAAATCTTGAGGAAACATCTGATTTTTAGACCACTGAATAGATTTAGCACAAAGAAAATCAAGAGACAACATAGCAAGGGGCTACATATTCTCAAAACATTAAGGTTATTCCTACTTTTCCTAGTTCATAAATTTTCTTGACAATTGAAGAGATAACTCCATTAGATATATTCTATAGTCTTATTCATAAAGCTGTAGTTAAAAGAAAAACAAAGAAGAGGAAACCAGATACCACGATTGTTGTAACTCTAGAGAACGAACCAATGGATATTTTGTGGAAGGACACTCATGCTGACCCATTAGAAAATATTATGAAGTTGTCAGAGTTTGCAGGAGCTTATGCCACAACAACCATCGATAAAGAAATGGAATTCTGACTGCTGCTAAAAGAAAAATAATAGAAAAATCTTCTACCTGAACAACAAGCATAACAAGAGGTAGCTCAGCTTTGAAGGGAACTTGAGCAAATGAGGTTACAACACTAGGCCAGCTTATCAGAAAAGGATTCACAAATTCACCAAATGCAAGACATAGTGGATAGATTTAAAGATAACTCTCAAACTAATGAATTCCCCAAAGAAGCAATTAAGCTAAATTCCTTATTAGTACAGCAAGGAGAAATCTTCTGCCAAAAAATATCACAGATTAATCATTACTATGAGATAAGTGATAAATTGACAAAGCAAGTGATTGATATGAGGTTTGAACATGAATAAATCCATAAAAAGATTTCTTAATGTATTACCTAGCAAGAGTCAGATGAGGGAAGAAAGGTTGACCTAGAAAAAATAGAATAATTCCCCAAAGACATTATGTCTAGAGATTGGGCAACACGATTAAAACACGGAGAAAGAGCGATAATGATAGTAGTAGGTGCAGCAAGCAATATAATAGAAGTCATTAATGAAAGCGTCCATAGTGCTAACCTTGTCAAAGAGTGCATACTCAGGTTTCTACCAAATATCAAAGAACTGGAGCAAGAGTGGAAACAAATAATATAGATCAACAAGGAAGAAACTAAACAACTAACCGAACTAGAATGGGAGACATACTGGCAGTTTCTAGTAAAACCACATATCTAGTGGATTGTTCTACGATGTTTAACTACCTCTAGACAAAATATGGTGCTAGCTTTGTCAGATGCCATATTTGTTGGGCATTTAAAACCCACAATCAATCAATTGCCTCAACTCAAACCAATGATCGACATTCTCAACCTCAAAGATCAAGTTAGGTGACTAATTTAGTTCAATTAGAATGGATGTTCTCATTAGTTTAATTCTGTTTTTAGTTTTATTTTTTCCCACTTTGAGGAAGTTTGTTTGAAACCTCCTCAACTATTTTTGTAATAAGCTATTTTTGAGGCATGTATTTTAGTATTTAAACCCCTCTCATGCATTTAGAGAGGGGTCCATAATTTTACCAAAAATGCTTTTGAAGACATTAAACTTCTGTATTTTTTGGAAGGTTTTGATGAAATTAATGGAACATGATCTATTTTTCCTTGAATATCGAGTATGCTCTACTGAAATTACACTTCTATACTCTTAGAGTGTATTGGATTAGATGAAATAGGACCAATAATGCTGAGCCCATGAGAAGAACCTTTCATATATGGTACTTTAATGATATGATTGTGTTTTATTTATGCATTAGCAATACTCTTTCTCTTGATTGTCTTATGTATGAAAATATGAGTTATAGTTCTGCATTATTGCAGTTTTGCATGATGTTTTAGCTCTGATTCAATTTCGAATACATGAACAATTATTATACGCGATGTAGTTTTCTTATTTTTTTTTCTAACTATTTATCCAAAACAATTATCATTAAACCATTTCATTTATTTTGGAAATTGAATGATCTTTATTACCAATTTATTTGAGACATCTTTGTAGATCACATACTTTAGTTTATTATCGGGTATATTTATAGTCAGATAAACTTATACTAAGATATATGCATGTGTTTATTATTTAGATTATATTATACTTAGTTGAATCATTACCAATTACATCTTATATCATCTCATCAACATTGTCAAATCAATCCTCTCTGGGAAACTGGTCCCATTATCCCCAGTCGGAGCCACTACACCAAACAGAAAAGGAGTTGCTTTCAAGTTACCGACCCAGTGGTTATCCCCCATGTTGTCGCAACGAATTTCAAGGCTTCAATAGAATCTTGAAATTTAAACAACACAAAGAGAGGTACTCTACTTATCATTTGTAACTAAAAATTGTGATACATGCATTAAAAGTATGGAGACACTACCTACAAGGTAAGTCTTTTGTGCTAATGATTGATTGTAGCAGTCTCAATAGCTTCCAAAGAACCAAATCTTAATGCTCATCAGGCTAGATGGACTGCATTTCTGAGTGAGTTTGAATTTGAAATCAAACATGTCAAGGGTAATGAGAATTTAGTAGTTGATGCGTTAAGCCAGAAATTACATTGTGTGTATGAAATTTCTTACATTTAGGTTGAATTTAAATTTCTAGATCAAATTAAAGCAACTACAATAAAGGACCAAAAATATGAACTTTTGTGGAAGCAAACTAAAAAAACAGTTATATATGGATAATAGTTTGTTTATGGTGTAAATAGGGATAATTTAATAACCTTTAGAGGTAGAGTGTATGTCCCTAACTAGTTTGTCATTAGACAAGTAATTTTAAATAAATTCCATAGTAGTCCTTATTCTACCCACCTAGGGTATGAAGAAAATGCTTTCTGCAAAAGGAAGGATTACTTTGGCTTGGTATGTGGAAAGATATTGCACAATATTTGGCCAGATTATTGTAATGTCACCAAGTTAATGCTAAACACCAAAATCCATCCAATCTAATCCATCAATTATCGATACCTCATTAGAAATGGGACACCATTACATTGGATTTTATCACATGCCTACCCAAATCTAGGAAGGAAATTGACTCAATTATGGATGTTGTGGATAATTTGAGTAAGGTAGCCCATCTTATTCATGTGTAATCTACATATAAAATTTTCCAAATTTCTGACATTTTTATGAAAGAGATCTTTTGACTACATGGAATACCTAAAAGTAGTCGTCTCCGACAGGGATGTAAAACTCACTTCTATGTTCCTAAAAGCTCTTTTTACTGGGCTTGGCATGTAGGTCCAATTTAGTGCTACATATCACCTATAAATAGATGGGCAGGACAAATGATTAAAATAGGAACCTAAAGAAATGTTGAGAAGGTACATTATGTAGCTATCAACCAAGTTGGAAAAATATCTTCACTTGATCGAGTTTGCATACAACAATAGTTATCATGAGTCGCTAAAGATGAGCCCTTTTGAAGTCCTATATTGAATAAGATGTAGGACATGTCACTAAAGATGAGCCCTTTTAAAGTGACCCTATATGGAATAAGATGTAGGACACTGACTAATTGGGTAACCCAAAATATAAGATGATACTAGGACCTGATATGTTAACCGAAATGGAATAGACAAAAAGGAAAGTTTGTCAAAATATTAAAGCTGCTCAAGTTAGACATAAATAATGTACTGATAAAAGAGTACTTATGGATAATTCTGAGTGGGGGGTCATGTTTATGTATTGGTTAAACCTAATAACAACACATTGAGATTGGGTGGTTGTCCAAAAGTAGCCCCCAGATATTGTGGTCCATTCCAAATCTCAAAAGGAATAGGACATGTATTCCACATTTCACTATTAAAGATGTATATGACACTAAACATATCATTAACTAGCAAGATGCATAGCTAACATTTTCTCCAAATGAAACTTTTTCTTAAGTATCCATATGTATGTACTAGTTTTTGGTATTGAATAACATAGTTGATGATAGTTTTGTGACCATGAATAAGTTGAACCAAATATAGAATTTCAGGTAGAGGCCCTATGTATACTTGATTAGAGAGAAATAATTCTATAGAGGCGAGCTATCACCAAAGTTAAAGTGCAGTGGAAGCACTTTATCTCGAAAGAGACCACCTAAGAGGATAACGACTTTATGCGAGAGATGTACCCTGAACCATTCTGTGGGGAATAATAACATTTAGGATAGCATTTTTTTCAAGGGGAGGTTGTAGCACCCCCAGTTAGTGTAAATTTTATTTTAATTGTTTTTTCTATTAAAAAATTGGTAAATCTTGGGATGAGGTAAAGAGCCTAACAAAATATTTTATGTATAGGTTAAGGTTTATTTAAAAAAAATAAAAATTGACAATCTTCGGATTCATGATAAGGGACCTCAAATGATAACTTTATTTTGTTAGAAATTTATAGATGGATACTATTTTGTCTCCCTAAAAGATAAAAGTATCTAGTAGAATGTAAGAGGCATGAGGGAGGAGGACTATAGGGAAATTTTGAAATAAACAACATAGAAGGTTGGGAAAGATATTTCCAAGGGTATTATTGAGCTGGACTATGAGCTAGTGGAAGCCTTCAAAAAACTTGAGAGTCTAAAGAAAATCCTGGTTGGACTATCTGGTGTTGATTCCAAAAAAATAGATGTAGTGATATCATATATTAACTAATTCTAGAATAGAAAGGGCTCGGGGTGAGCATTAGATGTAATCACCATACTCGAAGGTTGGGAGGAAAGGTATCTTCCTATTGGATTCCCCATATCATTAGAACAAAAAGATAAGTATACATTTCTTTGGAAAGAATTAATCTTCTATTGTTGTTGAAGTTCTGATAGCTTCATTAGAAAGGGAAATTTGAACAGGAAAAATAGTTGAATCAAAATAAGAGGAATTTAATGTAATATCTACTAATAAATTTAGTCTGTAATACTATTTATTGTATGTGTAATGTAAGTGTTTACATGTAAAGTAAGTTACTGAACAATATTCTGTGAAAAAGGGAAAAAAAAACCATGCATGCAGTGACCTATGTTAGAACAGAGTGATTTTTTTTTTAGCACTGTAAATAGGTCAAAGAAACAAAGGGCATACACTTGATAAAACTAGGTTCACACAAGACAATGTTTCGGCTTAATGAGCCTAGTTAGTTCACCCAATGAAATAATGTTCCACATGTAGGACACTCCCTATTCTAATCAACATTATGACCTAGTAAAGGTGAAATAGGTCCAAGAGGAGCTCAGTCTCGCTAACCTGGGTTGAGTTTTTAAATAAAAATAAAGAAAAATAAATGAGTTATATAGCTCTTGGATAGTTAGTTAAAAACCAAGATTGCAATACAAACAAAAGAGACGATTAGAGGTCTAATTTAGTGAACCATGAAAGAAAATAAAAAACATTCATTTTGAAAACATGCATAATATTTCCAATACCCAAAAAATAATAACAATAAAATACATGGTTTGAACCCAACTTCATCTATGTAAACTAAATACTCTCAATTACTGTGACTAGAATCCATGTGGCAACTGGTTTAATTATGGGTTGAGTAGTGCAAATCCATTCATCCCAAACTAGTTCAGAGCTGCAGGACTATATTTAAGAAAACTTGTTTTCAACCTGTGTAGGTTGCGTTCTCAACATTAACTAATATTATAAAATATACATAATCAAATATTGTGAATATCCACAAAAACCAAAGACCCTAGCAACTATAAAGGTAACATTGTGAAATATAAAAATCGTTAGCAACCCTTTGTTAGGATATTAAGAACTAATGTCGTCCCTGTATATACTACGAGAGTTCTTAGAAATACAATTAGCACAGAATCAAAGCAACAAAAAACCCGAAGGCTGAAAACCCAAGACAGGCCACTGGCATCAATAGCTAAATTTAAAAAAATTGTTTAGCAACCAATGAAATAGGTCCAAGCTATAGATTAAACTCTACAAGTCTCAAGGCTAACCTTTAAAAACATCCTACCAAAATAAGAATCTAGAAGTTAACGAAAAGAATAGTATGTTCGTAAGGTGAAATATAAATGGAAAATCCCTTCCACGGAGTAGACAAGTTGTACCTATGAATTTCAATAGACTCAAGGTTAGGAAAAATCTTAAGGATAAACCATTAGATTCAACCAATTTAATCTGGATAAAACTGTAGAGTAAGACCTCACCTGAACCGATGAGCACACTGAATGGGAGCGTGCCACGATTATGTGGGTGAAAGTGAAAAATTAGTAAGATTTCATATCGATGTAATAGAGAGAGAGAGAGAACACTTATAGATAATGAAGTTGTAAGAGAAATTACCTCAAGGGCTTGGGTTCTAGCAAATGCACTCATTAACCATAGCATGTTGTAAGAAAAGAAAAGACCCTCGAACATGAAGTCAACTAATGAAAATTCTAGTGGATAATCTATGACACACAAGAGGTGTTCAGAGAGAAATACATCTAATTTCAGACCACGACAGAAATGTGGAGGTAGGTTTATGGGGCTGCAGAGCTTCTATTCACAGTTGAACTATTGCAAATGATCAAACCGATGTTGATGTTGAAGGAAAAATAGTTACTCTAACTTCTCCACATGATTTATCGCCATTAGATCATACCTTAGTTAGATTGAAAAAGTAGAGGGAGCCATGTATCCCTCCCATCCCATTAGATGTACCATCAAATGTGTGAGAGCTTGGAGAAATGGACTCGTGTTAATAATCTCATAACAACAATGAAGAACAATGTAGTGAATACACAATGATTTGTAAACCTTAGCTTCATTATATGTAAACCATCATATGTTAATCGAAGTGTCGTGATAATTTATTAAGTGCCTCATCGGTAGTAAATTTCAGCCATATTAACTTGCGAAGTAAATTAACTCACATTACACACAAGCTAAACATATCTGATAGCCATGTCATTATCTGCTTGCATGAATTTGAGCAATGTGTTGGGCGTGTATTATCACTGTTGGTGTCCAAGTATGAATCATGCAATTAAACCAAACCACATTTAATTGTCAACCGAAGGAAGTATGAGTTATTTTAAGGCTATCATGCAGTGTATGTCTAGGCCATAGTTTCCCTACCCAGCAGTGGACATTAACTATAAATTCATCAATGTGTAATCACAATAAATACTATAAGAGCAAAAGAGAGTAACAATAAGTAATAAATGTAACAACAATAAGGACTCATAGCAACACACTCATAAACATTCACAACAATGATAAACTTATAGAAATAAACCTAACACACATCTAACCTAATAGCACCTGGTGAGAAGAGTGGACCCAACTCCCTCATCAAGGTTGTGGCGAGATCAGAGAATCACGAGATACTCAAAAGATCAATTTATCATTAATAAAATAAATAGTACAATTGTGTTTCTATAGACTGAAAGTTGGAATATTCTCTTGCAAAATTTACGCCTCCTAATAGTGTTGGCTTTTGTAGCCCACAACTCTACTTTATACAAACTATCAATGATACATCTCCTAGAATTATGGAATTGTCTACCTTTAATTACATGGTAGTTCCCAAAATGAAACAAAATTTCAAAATATAGAAGTGTGTCAATTGAAGGGTTGATTCACCATTGCATACAACATTCAAGAATAACACTACCAGTTTGATAGCATCGTTCATTGAATCACGGTCTTGGTCATTTTCCCATTAAATCTATAGGAATAAATGAATTAGAAATTCACTTTGGTAATAATCCCATACGACTATGCTTCATTGACCTATAATCCATAGAGATATTCCAAGAGGTATACCTATGCACTTTTAGATATTGATTAACCATTATTGGCATGAAATGGAAAAGAACAGGGTAAAAAGGGTGAGTAAATGTATGCAAATATAGCCACCAACATCTCCCCTCAACTAGCCTTACTACATGTCCTCATGGAGTTCATCGCCTACATAAGTTGGGGTTCGAGTTGTGATGGTTAGCATGAAGATGTACAAGATCATATTTTGTAGACATATCTATCCCTAGGGACTTGTACCCATCTATTTAGAGGACTTCTTTCCATCAATCCTCACTTACCTCATAAGATCAAGTGTATTGATCAACTAGTAGTGAGATGATGGGAAATTAAAACCTAAAAGCCATCCATCAGACCCCATGAAGTCACATAAAAGCAATGTACTGCGTTACCCTATTTAGAGCCCGAGCAAAATTCAGGCCCAAAAAGGCTCACTTATCCTAATAGTTGATGACAAAAGCATCCACCTTTTATGTCAGTTGTCTCGGGCTTCCTCCTCACAATTGACAATCTATTTAGTGCATATATCAACACAACATTGTTGAGTTTCCAACATTTGTTCTTTTCACCCTTCATCCCCAAGAGGTTTTTATTTCTGTTATAATCATTCACAGACTTAGAATTCTCCATCCTGATGACAAGTGGTCCATTTACTTGGTTTTATTCAAACATATCAAAAGCCTTTATCCAATTAACCTCGTTGAGGGTTTAGAAGGTAAAAGCTCTGAGTTGAATATCTCCTACACATGGAACTGGGTTAAATGATTGATCATTTCCCAGGAAGTAGTCATGCATGTATAATTCACACATCAAATGTTGATCCAAAACATTGTGGCATATCATGATGCATAAAACCTGCATTGAATATTCCATATCATGACTAAGCTCATGGTGAATGATTTCTAAAGAAAAGAATAGATATTTTTCATGGAGGAACAAGGTGTAGCTATGAGCATGGGGGTGGTAAGCCATTTCCTGTTGAGCCAAGGTAACCATATCCTCCTTATCGGCCTTGAGTAACTTCACCTATTCTTCCAGCCCCTCAATTTTCTTATGTTGTCTCTCCTACTTCGCGTTTTCCTTTTCTATTTGTTCTATGTAACTAAAGACTATTTTCATGGCTTGCTCATGATTTTGCCTTATTCCTTTCTAGTGTGTCTATACAACAATGGACCCTCATTGAAAGTGAGATCTTGCAGTTTTCCAGTTTTGAATCTCTGTAGACTGACAAACTCTTTACGTGCCTCAACCATATGCAAGAATGATTATGTCTATGTAGTTGCTGAAGTTGTTGGCATGTCTTTAGTCTATTTTTCCACTGAAACAATTTTAGGTCGGGGCTTCCCAATGTTTTTCGTCTACTTCTTCACTTTTCTTTGTAGCTACCATATTGGTTTCCTCAATTTCATGACCTCCATTTTGAGTTGTGTATTCTCTCTAAATTGTGCCTAATATCATTCCTTAAGAGGGGTCTCCATTTCGCAAAATGCTCGATAAACTCTTATTTCACATTTATTTCTTCCACGGGCCTCATAGTTGGTCTGGGGCTTGGCGGGTTGATGTTAACAAAACCATCAACAGATTCTTGTTTAACTGAGATTTCTTCCATTTGCTTCCCAACTCAGGGAATAGTCTCACAATTTATTTATTCTGGTCAGAAGGCCTCTACCTCTTCCCTCTACACTTCTAGGTTCACTGTAGGGTCTTGTGTAGTAATGTCTTTGAAACCCTTCTCTTGTGATTTCTCTACTTCCTGACCATCCTCTTCCACCTATGTAGGAATGGTCCCTAACCCTTGCAGGTTAGTTTTCTTAGTAGTATCCTTTCTTTCCAATTTCTCAAGAATAGTCTTTGACCATCACATGTTACTATGATCAGCAGTGTCCTCTCCCTTCTGCTTTGGAACAGTTCCTAACCCTTGTGGGTTGGTATGATTAGGAACATCTTCCTCCATTTCCTTAGGAATAGTTTATGGCCCTTACGGGTCAGTCAATTCAGCTTGATCTTCGTCCATTGGCTCAGGAGCAGTCTCTATAGGGGTAACACTGACCAAAGCTTCTTCTTTTTGTTTTTCGTTAGCACTGTTTCTTGTGTGATATTTCTGACCTCTAACCCTTCAATTTTCTCAATTCTTTCACCAAACGACACTGGTTTTAGAATGACCATGTCGATAATGGTTCCCTTAGATTTACCAATAAATTTCACGATTAGAGGAGAAGCTTCTTCTTTCTCCATACGTCTGGAGGAATGGGTTTTCCTTGCCCATCTTGCAAACGATATAAGAAAAGGAGAATGACTAATGTTTTCATCAATTTGCGTTCTCTCAATGCCTACTGATGCAGGCCCTCCTTCCTCTTCTTTTATATCCACCAATTGTTCTATTCTCCCCTTTTCTCTTCTTACCTGTGCCTTTTCCAAGTTTTCCTTCAGCCCAACACCCAACACTATCTCTTGTGTAGTGGTGTTGATTAGGGGATCTGTTTCCCCCAAAAGTTCCACTTTCAATTGAATAGGTGG
The DNA here is from genome assembly GCA_000404065.3 of Pinus taeda. NCBI lineage: Eukaryota > Viridiplantae > Streptophyta > Pinopsida > Pinales > Pinaceae > Pinus > Pinus taeda. Next base: position 317,039 of record APFE030156292.1, read on the forward strand.
CATTGGTTCTTGTGTAACACCACAACCTATGTTTTCAATCACACATTCTTCAACTGTTTGAACAGGTGGTGTTGGTTCTTGTGTAACAACACCACCTACATTCTAAACCAAGAGATCTTCAATTGTTTGGACATATCGTGTTGGTTCTTATGTAAAATCACCACCTACATTCTCAATCATAGGATCTTCAAATGTTTGGATAGGTGATGTTGGTTCTTGTGTTTCAGCACCATATATAACCACACTAATGGGTGGCTATTTTTCTCCTTGATTCTTAATTGACACTGGCTCTTGTGGATCAACATCGACTGCACTCTCTTCTACTTCCATTAAATCCATCTCTTTTGGGCCAGCAGGAAATGTTGGAATGACGTCATTTGTGGCCTCTTCTTCCATTGCTAAATATTCTTCCTCTTCTCTTGCAGGTAGCATGTCAACAAGTTCTTCCTCCGCCAATTTCATAAATTGTGCCCAAGCAATAGAGGTCCAATACAGAGCATGCTACAGAGCATGTATCAGCAATAATCTCACCAACCCACGATTTATAATAACTTCTAATGGTTGTCAAGATCGTCGAGCAGATTGTGCCATTAAGTGTAGGTTGCTCCATAGGAAGTATGGCATATCCAAAGCATGAACCTATGCATGCTGAAATCGAAGGAATGTAATAAGTTTGAAGTGATATTTAAACAAGGTAGAGCAACGAACCTCATAGGTAACATAACTCACTACAAAATATGCCACCTCACCCCATGGATATGGCAGTGATTTACAATCATACCCTCTTCCTTTCTAGATTGTTGTCTCCCTAGCCTATAAAAATAATTTTGGAAACTTCGGCAAAGGAGACTTCCAAGAAAACCATTTCTGACCTCTTCATTACAATCCAATAATAATTGAAATAACTTCCTTTGTGACAGAAATATCCAATCCATGGACTCTAGAATGATTTTCGTCCAGGTTTAATAGAAATTCTCTTTTGATGGCTTTATCAAATCCTTATCGTCTATCCAAAAATACATGCCACCGCGCATTCAAGAAAACTTGCCAAATATTTGCATTGTGTCAAACCTACTCTATATTCTCTCGCTTGTCTCAGAACCTATTCATCCATTCTGCAATGGCTTGAAACAACACTTTGGAGTAAAAGCAGACAGTTGGGAATGAATGTAGGAAGGTATATCTGCAATGAGATCTTGTGACAGGGATGAAGTGCAGTGAAAGTTTGTGATAGGGATGGAGTGCAGTGAGAGTAAAAATCAGAAGGATAATTATGAGGATTTGGAAAAATCATGACAAATAATGGATAATGATGGAAAGGAATAATGGTAGTTATTTCGTAACATTGAAAAGTATTGGCCATTAGTAAAACAATACTAACTTCAAGTCCTGATGCAGATGGACATCGTGCGAAGAATGGTGGAGAATCATGCTTAGCATAAGGTTTGTTAAAATTAATAATGAGCCATCATTGTAGTAACTCCCCCCAACTAATCGACGACCATCTGTAGTCATGTTGAGTCATGTCATATTAATTATTTAATAAAATCCACAAAATCAATTGGGGCAGTACCTAGGTGACTTACATTGACAAAGTAATAGTAAACGGGGAGTAACAACACCAAAGGAGTAATAGCACTGAAATACTTATACAAAATCATGATAGAGTAATAGCACCAGTGGAGTAACAAAACCAAAGGAGTAACAACACCAGATTACTTAGACCAAATCACGATGTAGTAACAACACTGGAGGAGTAACAACGCTAGCGAGGTACCTGTAAGAAAAAGACTGATAGAGTAGTGAAAACTATATATATATATATATATATATATATATATATAGATATATATATATATATATATATAATTATATATATATGTATATATATATATATATATATATATATATATATATATATATATAATATATATATATAATATAATATATATATAGATAGATATATAGATATATAGATATAGATATAGATATTAATTTAGGGGTGGAGAGGGGGAATACCCTACACTAATAACTTCAAATCGAGAGCTATCAAAGAGATATTTGGTAAAGCAGTCTCTTGAAGTTGGACGGTGATATAATCTAAGGTGATGTCCATTCACGATAAAAGGTGTATGTGCCTCATCAACTTTCATAAGTATAACAATCTCATTGTCAAACATCGTATCAATTTCATATGGTCCCATCCACCTAGAGTAGATTTTTCCCTTAAAATCCTTGAACCGAGAATCATAGAGTAATACCCAATCCCCTCTTTGAAACACCTTTTTCTTAATGAATTTATCGTGAAATTTAGTTCCTTGCTGCTGATTTGCAGTAGTGTTTTGGATAGCTACCAAACGAATTTCATCCAACTCATTCAGGTGTTCCAGGTAGTGTTTCTATGCTTCTGAAAGATATAAACCTAATTCAAGCGTTGTCCTAAGAATCTTAATTTCGAATTCCACTGTAAACAAAATGTATTTCCCATAGAAAAGCACATATGGCGAAAACCCTATTGTGTTCCGCCATGTTATTTTATATGCCCACAGTGCCTCAGGAAGTTTTTCATCCCAATTTCGGTGATGGTTTTATATAGTCTATGTAATAATATTCTCTAGTACCTTGTTTGTGCTCTCAACTTGACCATTCACCCGAGGTTGATATGTTGATGCTACCCTATGCTTGATTCCATATTTCTTCATGAGTCTTGCTATCAGATGTGATGTAAATTGTGCCCCTCCATCTGAAACTATCTCTCTAGGAGATATGTATTGTGTAGTAATTTCTTCAAATCAAAAGTCTAAGATGACCTATTCTATTGCCTTTGCAATAGCCTCAGCCTCTACCCACTTTGTTACATAATCTGTGCAAACCAGAATGTGAACTTTCTGTTGTGATGGCAGATAAAATGGCTCAGCGAAATCAATAACCCATTTTGCAAAGGGCTTAAGAGCTAGTTGAGGCTAAAATGGCATTTCATCTACCTGACCAGGCTGACCCATCCATTGGTAGCTATCGTACCCTCTCACATATTTCCTTGCATCATAAAAAATAGAACACCAATAGTATCACATTTGTAACACCTTATGACCTGTCCGCTTGTCTGCAAAATGTCCCCCATAGGGGCCATGATGAGTAGCTCTCAAAACATCATAGATGTCATCTCCACTTATGCAGCATCATGTTTGTTGATCAGATATTGTATAGAACATATATCCCTCTATATGTGAATAATGAGCACTGTGATGGATAATCCTTCGTTTTTCTCTGTAAGAGAAGTGTTGAGGAATTTTTCCTATAGAAAGAAAGTTAGCAATATCTACATACCACGGAGTGTGAGTGGAAATTGTAAAAGGATGCTCATGTGGAAAACTATCCTCTACTGGTGTACCTTCATCACTAGTATCCATCCTAGATAGGAAATCTGCAACTACTTGATCTTTCCCTGGTTTTTCTACAATGCTAATATCAAATTACTGAACTAACATCAACCATCTTGTAACAATACTAGGGGTTATTGTCTTGTTCATTAGATACCAGATAGATGTATGATTAGTGTGCAAAAAAGTAGGATATCTTGTGATGTAATGTCAAAATTTATTAATAGCATAAATAATAACCAAGAACTCCTTTTCAGTTACCATATAATTTAATTCAACAGGGATCAAATTCTTGCTGACATAGTAAATTGCATATGAATTCTTGTCCTCTTGTTGCCTCAAAACTACACATATTTCTATTTGAGAAGCATCGGTAGAGATGTGGAATCGAAGCCTCGAGTCAAGGCCATGAAATATTGGAGCCTTGCAGACAAGTTCCTAGATTTCTACAAAAGTTTCTTCACATTCATATGTGCACACAAATTTTTCATCTTTAGTCAACAATTGAAAAATATGGAATGTTATTTTAGAAAAAAATTCTATGAAACGTCTATAATAGCTAGCATAACCAATAAATCTGTATATCTGTGTCAGTGACTTAGACATAGGAAATTTTAAATTTACCTCTACCTTTGCAGGATCAACCTAGATTCCTGTAGCTAAAAGCAAGTGTCCCAACACTATCCCTTCCTTCATCATCATATGGAATTTGACTGTACTTAGAGAAACATGTGTCTTCCTCCATCTTTCAAGTAATTTCTCTAAGTTTTTCAAATCTTTTGTAAAGGAATCCCTATATGGAGTGAATTCATCCATGTAAATCTCGACACTGTCATTAACTAGATCAGAGATAATTCCTAATATTGGCATTTGAAAGGTAGTAGGTGTGTTATAGAGGCCAAATGGAAGGACTCGGTAGGTGAAGGTTCCCCAAGGGCACGTGAAGGTAGTTTTGTCCTGATCCTTAGGAGCTATTTGTATCTAGTTGTATCCGCTAAATCCATCATGAAATAAGAAAAACTCCTTCCTGGCTAATGTACTAAGGACTTGGTTAATAAAGGATAAGGGAAAATGGTCTTTCTGAGTTGCTTTGCTCAGTTCCCTATAATCAACATAGATATGTCACTTGCGATTCCTCTTAGGAAAAATAACTAGTGGGGAACCCATTGACTATTCAATATCAGATAAATAAATCCCACATCTAATAGCTTCTGCGATTCATCTCTGATGATGTTCTTTAAGGCAAGATTCATTCCTTTTTATGGATGCCTAATAGGTCGACATTCCTCTTAAATGTATATATGATGAGTACATAAATTGGTAGGGATGCCTTTCATATCAGTGTACTCCCAAGCAAAGGCTTCTTTATGATCTGGAAGGAATTTTAGTAGCTATTCGTGTTACGAGTGTGAAAGTTCGAGATTAATATTAAATTTTTACCTGGTTCAATTTCTACAGGAACATTGTTAGGAGCCACAATTTCAGGAATATTTTCTCTTTCTGTTTCTAGTTCTATATCTTCCTAAATATTGTAGCTCATGACAGTTTCTAATAGTTGAGTAGTTGAATCAAAAACAAAGTCAGGCTTGCTGAGAAAGGTGCTAATGGCATCGTCCTTCATTTCATCTTTAAAATACAGGGCCTCACTGATGGTAAGGATGGGTATAATTTCATCATATTTATATTTAGGCTCTTTGGCAGGTAGAGACTTTTGAATCAAGGTAAATCCGGTTTTATTTGATGAATTTGGTTCTGCAGGGGGTACATGATGAGGTTCTTTGTAACTTCCCCATTAGATATTACCATGTTTCCATATTGACACCCAATGTTAGCATATGCAATTATGAGCCAAGGTATTCCTAAAATCAAAGGGTGCCCACCAGCTGGGGATTGAGTATGTAAAATCAGAAGGTCAACGGGGTATTGCCATGAGACTACGGAAATAGTGATATCTTCCAGCTTCCCTACTGGTCTAATAGTAGACTAATCTACCAATTCTAATATGGTGGGAGTTGGTTTAAGGTTCCATAGACACACGGTAATTGTTACATCCTTTAAAGCATGAACTAACTAAGTTTTAACAAATAAGTTTTGCGATTCTCCCAAAAAGTCGAATTCAAGTTTAGGAATTTGTTTGGTCACAGATAGTATTGAAAGAAAGGGTGGACCAATGTAACACCCTCTAGTGGCAATAATTTGTGAAGGTGTTTGTTTCTTTACATGAATCTATGCTAACTCTTCCCCTATGGTTCTTTGTTCTGGTTATGAGACTTCATCGTTAGTATGCTCAACAATTATATGTGAAGTCTGAGTATTGACCACTCAACGAGATTGAAGATTTAATTCATTACATTCCAGAGTGGCAATACTATATGCAAGGAGTTTGAGTGTCTCAACCTGTTGAGCCCCTCTGCTATTTGGATTCATATTGGGTTGGGCAAGGAATTAAGGATGAAGAGGAGTATTATTGGTAGGTTTATTAGGAAGTAGTTGTAGATACTATTGTGGCACAGGTTGGGAGAATTGTCCTTAAGGAGTAGGAGGTGGAGATCCATTCCATTTCTGAGACCATGAAGAATTTGGACTAGATTGAGGATACCAGGGTTGCCATAGCATTGGATACTGGTAAGACTATGTCCAAGTGCGTGAAAAAGGTACAAACTACTAATGGAAAACCATATTATTGAAATATTGAAATGGGTCTTGAGGCATGCCTTGATTCATACTTGGGAGTTGTGGTTTCCATGGTTTCCTTGATCCCATAAAATAGTGTTGTTCTACTTCTTCAGTTGTCCCCTGAAAGACTGCCTCCAATACAGGAAGAGATAGGAAAAAACTTGTGGAATGATTCTATTCACATATAGTGCAAGCCTCAAAAAAATTTAATGGTCATTCCTTCAACATATGCTTCTTCCTACATTGAGTGAAAAAAATAGACATGGCCTTCTCTGCTTCTATCTACTATTGCTTCACTTGCAACACGTCTAGCTACGATGACAATGTGCTTAGGATATCGATTCTCAAGTTGTTTAACAGATTCCCAATTTTAGCCTTTGTAACCCCATCGTTAGATGTTTTGAGAGTCTGGATTCCCTGCCTTTGTCTCATAACCCCTCGTGAGAACTTGATGCATAATTGATAGATGGTATCAAATTTCTCCTTTGATATGTCTCATTTCCCTACTACATTCAATAAGTCTAGAGATTCCCCCCTTAGTGCCTTGAAAAAATGACATTCAAGATATTCCTGTCCAGCTCACTGTGGCCGAATCTCTGCAAATTATATTGAAAATGTTCCACAAAATATTCCATATTCTCATCCACTTTTTGCATGATCTTAAAGATTTCATCCTTTACATCCCAAGATTTGTAGTAGTCTTGATATTTCTCAAGGAAATCATATCTTCCAATGTAGCAAAGGATTTCCTCCCAAACCCATAAACCAACTGATTTTTTTCCCCTTCAAAGTAGTGGGAAATATCTTCAATTTTTGAGCATAAGAAATGTAATCATACCCTCGACAAACAACATTGAATTCGAAAAGGAATATGTCTCGAGCCTTGGAAGTAAGACCATTGAAATTTAGTAGTGTTGTCAAGGGAATAGGCTTCATAGGTGCATCACCTCAGATATTTCCAATTGGAAATTCAATTGAAGAAGCTGCAAGAGCCATGAATATTTGCCAATACTCAGTTCAAATTTCAACAGGTTCTAGCTCTCATTGCACTATAACAGGTGATGGAACTTGTTTAACAACACTCCCTTAATCCAATGGTGCCAAGAATTGCTTCAAATCTTCTTCCTCTGAACTTGCAATACGCAATCCCTTAGATCCTTTGTTTGCTACTTTTTCTTCCTCGAATTACACTTCTTCTCTTGGAGGAGGTTCTTGTTATGAAATTGATTTCCCTCCAGATCTCATATGATATCTTACCCTAGCAGCAGCTTCTGATGATGCTCCAGACTCATCCCTTGAGATGATCTCCTTGATGTAAGTTTTTATGCCCAAATCAAACCCGTTCCTTTTCGGGGGTCTCCCTATACCCCTTTTGTTTGTGTCTTTGTTAATACAATTAGGAAATAAAAGGCAAAAATTCAAACAAATTAAAAAACTCAAAACCTGAAGGAGGATAAGAACTCCATTCCCCATGATGAGAGAGTGGTGCCTAAAAGAAAACAAAAGAAAAAATAAGAAAATCATAGAAATCAAGCTTAGGACCTGAAACAGGGTGAAAAGTAAAACATCCCTTCTGAGGACAAGAGAACAATACTCATGAAAAAAAGCAAAACAATCTGAAGCTCGAGACCTCAAGCAAGATGATAAAAAATTCCTTCCCCTGGATGATAGAATAATACTACAAAAATAAGAAAATAAAAGAATCAAACAACCAAACGATCTAATACTGAGGACCTAGAGAAAGTTGAAAGCTTCCTTCCCCAGGATGAGAGATCATTACTATGGTCAATGTTGGTTGTACTTTCATGCCGTTTAGATCTTCCCCGGGAATGATGCCAAAATGTTGTTGTCCAAGTATGAATCATGCAATTCACCCAAACAACATTTAATTGTCAACCCATGGCTCTACGAGTTATTTCAAGGATATCGTGCATGGTATATGTAGGGCACCGTTTCCCTACCCAACAATGAACATTAACTATAAATTCATCAATGTGTAACCACAAGAAATACTATAACAGCAAATAATAGTAACAACAAGTAATAAATGTAACAACAAATACGAGTAACCGCAATAGGGACCCATAACAACACATTGATTAACATTCACAACAATGATAAACTTACAAAAATAAACCTAAAACACATATAATCCAACAACACCTGGTTAGGAGTGTGGGACCAACTCCCTGATAAAGGTTGTGGAAAGATTAAAGAATCACGAGATACTCAGAAGATAAATTTATCATTAATAAAAGAAATAGTACAATTGTGATGTTATAGACTCAAGGTTAGAGTATTCTCTTTCAAAATTTATGTCTCCTAACAACATTGGCTTTGAAAGCCTGCAACTCTACTTTATACAAATTGTCAATGATACAACTCCTAGAATTACGACACTGTTTGCTCTTAACTACACAGTGGTTTCCAGAATGAAATAGAATGTTAAAACATAGCAGTGTGTGAATTGAAGAGTTGATTCACCGTTGCATCCGAAGTTCAAGATTATCACTGCTAGTTTCATAGCATCTTTCATTGAATCATGATCTTGTTCATTCTCCCTTTAAATCTACAGGAATGATTGAATTAGCAAGTCACTTTGGTAACAATCCCATATGGCTATGCTTCATTGACCAATAATCCCTAGAGACATGACGAGAGATATACTGGTGCACTTTAAGATATCGATTAACCACTATTAGAGTGAAATGGATAAAAGAACAAGGTAAAAAGTGTGAGTAAAAATATGCAAATCTAGCCACCAATAATCACGTCAAGGCCTATAGTCGATATAAGTGTTAATTGTTTTTAATGTGATCTCCATGATCAACTTGGTTGTGAGTTTTGGATAACGTTTAACAAGTAAAATAAAGTAGACCAAAAAAAATTACCTTCAAGTGGAAAGTGTGATATTTCCCAAAGAAAAATTTGAAATATTTAATTCACTTCATACTTAAGAATCAAAGTCATCCAATTAGTCTTCTAATGTGAAATTTTGAAAATAAAATTAAGAAATACTAAAATGGTTGGAACTCTTTTGTATATAATGCTAAGACTATCTATATATATATATATATATATATATATATATATATATATATTATATATATATATATATATATATATAGATATATAGATATAGATATAAATTTTTAATATAGATATATTATTTTTGATATTATTATTTTATAGAAATAAATATATAGATTTATATGATTTAAGTGTATATGGTATAAAACAACGAAATTTAAAAAATTAAAAATTATTGTAATTTGTATTTTTTTTAAATAAATAATTTTGGTATTTGATTGAGATATTACATTTCTATTATTACCATTTACAAATATATAAATTTATATAATCTATAATTTAAGTGTATATGGTATAAATATATATATGATGATGATGATGATGATGATGATGGTTAATGTTTGCTGAGACCAAACATTGGTGTATTGGACCTAGAGAAACAAATTATTTATTTTGATTTAAGATTTTCTTCCTATGGTCAAAAAGCTTGGAGAGAAGCCTCCCGAGCTCACTATAATTTTGACATTGTAAAAGGCTAGGAAGGTCAGTATTGTAACGAAGATTATGAAACTGAGATCTAATGTGGTTGTACGCGGAGCACTCTAAGAGGAAGTGGTTTTCATCCTCGATGTTCCTATTCTCACATATATGGCAGATCTTTTCTATCCATGGCGTTTTAGGAACTGCCCAATGACCTATTCAACTATGGAGCTCATGAGAATTCATTCTAATCTTTGCTATATTAATTTTCTTCTTTGAGCTAGTTAAAATAGAGAGATACTTTTGATCTTATAGGGTGGGGTTGATGACCTTCTTATAATAACTTAATTTTCTTTTAGCCGTTAAATCTTTCTCACACCACGTTTTTTCTTTGAACTTAGAAGTAACAATATCTTTAATGTTATTTATGTTTTGCAATGCATCATTCTCATTGATTTCCCAATAGTTTAACCAAGCCCTTGTGTCTTTATGCCACCCGTGATTGAGCCTTAGGTGGTTTTGTCTGGAATTTAAAGCTAGCTTAGGAAGTCTATGATCATCTATGTTATTGAGTTTGTGCTTGTACAGTAGAAACCTAATCATAGCTAGGCTCTCAATAGAGGAAAGACCTTCTTATATAAGGAGAGTAGAATAGGGTGTATTACTTTTAGTTTTTAGGTTATAAGATATAAAACGCTTCTGGATTTGCTCAATCTTTCTCCCTGATTCTCTGGAGATGCTGCAACCCCAAACCTCACAGCCATATAAGATAATAGGAGTGACTAAAGTTTCAAAGCGGAACTTCTTTTTATCCCACATTACGAGGTTTGTTGTTTTACAATTATTTTCAAGACTAAAATAAGCTTTCCACCCCCCATTAATCCTTTTCTCAATGCTATGGTTTGAGTTGAGCTTGTGATGAATATTAATTCCTAGGTACTTGTAAGAATACACTTCCTCCAAGTTATTATTGTCATACATAAAATTAGCGTAAGTGTCCTTCTTGGATTTGATAATCATAACTTTTGTTTTATCAGTGTTAACTGTCATACCCATGGTAGAGCAGAAATCCTTAAGAAGCCTGAGTTGCTTATGAAGGTCAGATGGGCACCTTGCGAAAAGAACAATATCATCAGCATAGAGAAGAAGGATGACAACTATCCCAGCTAAGATTGTGCCATCACATCCTGCGTCCTATAAATAGCCTTCGAGCTTATCGATGTAAATTCCAAATAGCGTAGGGGAGAGGGGGAAACCTTATTTAACTCCGATGTTACACTTAATATCTTTCAACAACCACTCATTGCTCTTTAGTTTGGCAATTACATTCTCGTATAACCTTATAGCAGCATCTCTCAACTCGAGAGGAACCTTTAGCTCTTCTATTCTATTCCAAAGGTTGTATCTAGGAACCATATCAAAAGCCTTTCTAAAGTCCACAAAGCAAAAAAATAAATTGGATTTATCATTATGACATTCCTCTGCAATGATCGTAAGTGTAACGAGGTGGTCTATTGTTGAGTGATGCCTTCTAAAGCCTGCTTGGCCTTTAGCCTACTTACCTTCACTTTCAAGCCATATGCTTAACTTCTTTTCCAAAATACTACCATATAACTTGGCTAAGAGAGGGTTGATCATAATTGTCCGATAATTAGAGGGGTTATTTGTATCCCCACTTTTAAAAATAGGGATAATGAGGTTCTTATTCCAAGGTTTAGGAAACCCTTGCTTGACTGCTTGATTGAAAAGATTGTGGATGTGGGGGATGAGGACAAGACCTCCAAGTTTTACGATTTCTACCCGGTAACCTTTAATGTCCTTAACTTTCCCATTAGCAAGGCGATTAACCGCAAAGTTAATGTCTTCTAAAGAGAAAACTTCTTTCGTTGTGAGGAGGGTTTCCAAATTATCCATGACATTTAGAGATTCATAAAGCTTTTTAAGATAGGAGCTACCTTAGAGAGGTGTAAGAGATTCTCCTATCTTTGACGAATGTACTGCCTCTTTTTCCTTTTAGTTAGGGCTTTGTATATTATTATCTTGTCCCTTTTAAGAGATTCATCAACAACTTCCTTAATTGCTCTCCTCGCACTTTTACAATCTTTGTCATACCATGGATTGGTTTTGCTATTTCTTTTATTATTTGAAACTTCAATTTAGAACTTGTTAATAGAATATGCGAGGGTTGTAGTAAAATTATGATAGAGGTCTTCTATGTTGTCTATACTAGATAAAGGAAGCAAATTAGTTTTTAATTCATTTAGAAAGAGATAATATTTATTTCTATCAAATTTAAGTTCTTTTGCTGTAAGTATTAATTTTCTACGAGAACTCTATGCATCAACAAAATTCAAAGTTATAAGTAAAGGCCTATGATCAAGTTCAAGTTCGCGTCATATATATTATTAAAGAATAAAAAATGAAATAAAGTTTAAAATATTTTATTGTACATATGTGTCTTTATTATTATATTTTATTAAATATTATAATTCTACTATAACTATTATAAATATATAAATAGTGTAATTTAAATGTATTGATATAAAAAAAATTAAACACAATATATATATATATATATATTATTCAAATAATAAATAATAACAAAATTTAAAAATAAATACCTTTTAAATTTATATTTTTGTTGATATATTTAACTTTTTATACTCTATTGAAATATTGCTTTTTATTATAAGTGCGATAAATATATAAATTTATATAATTTAAGTGTGTACTAGAATACACAAGGCACACATACACATAATATAAAAATAATATGACAAAAATTTAAGTTAAATATTTTTTTAGTTTATAATATGTTCTCATATTCTAATTAAAATATTACACTTTATTATAATCGTTTATAAATATATAAATTATATACTTTTATTATAATTGTTTACAAAATATATAAATTATATAATTTAAGTGTATAGTGTAAATAAAAAATTAATAGTATCTTCTCAAAATTAACCTTTATTTCTCTCTCCCTCGTTTTCAACTTTCACATTCAAAAATAACCTTTCATAAATATGGACAAGCTGAAATTTTTTTTTAAAACAGTAGATTTAACATTTAAAGTTTTGTTATGGTTATAAACCTCTTTCCTAACTAACTGGAAACCAATTAACAAGTTTGTGTTTGGCTTAATATTTGTGAATAGTAAAGAAATTGGAGGGACATCGAATTTAATTAATTTTGCTCGTCCAACTCGTTGAATTGTTTGAAATGCTAGTGAAACAAGAAGTTACAGTGACACCGTTATAAGACTTCGCTGTGCAATGAATCAAAGATAATTCACAGAACATAATTATTTTTTTCAACAATTTCGAGGTTGGACTTACAACAGACATCTAGCATTTAAAAGTAAGAGATTCAAAGAAGAGATCCTTTTTGTCCAACATTGTAAATAGATTTTCTAATTTTTGGTTTCCATCATATTTCTCATTTTAAAATCCCGCAAACACTTTAATTGCGAAGTCTTCCGAGAATTAAGTTCAATGTCTCATCGTTGTCTCTTTTCTCTTCTAGGTAAACTAAATAAAATATAACATACAAAGTTCTTTTACAAACTTCTTATTAATAAAAAATTTGATCAAATCTTGACTTTATACGTTTATTAATTTACTATTTTACTTTCATTACAAAAATTTATAAATAAAGTTCATGTCGATTAAAGAAAAAAAAAAATAGTTAAAATAAAATTGATTTTATATATTTATTAATGATTAAAAAAAATTATAACTAAAATTCCTAACAAGTAAATAAAACTATAATATTAATACTAAATTAATTAATGAAATTTGAATTTATATATTTATTAAAGGCTTATTCTATAGTTTAGTATAATGAATTTACTTATTTAGCAAAGGTTTATATTTTATAGATCAGTATAAGGGAATGTGTAATTTGTCCATGCTTGTAACATTCTCGGTAAACCTAGTGCGAAAATACACAATATTGAAATTTTTACTAGATTCACTAACATGTAATATTCCCAATAATTTATCCCATATTCCTTAACTCATAATCAAACAAGAAAACGAATAGAAAATATCATGAGGTAATAACCTTGAATACAACTTATTAATATAATGTGTTTTGCTTCAATTTTGCATCATTGACATTGTTCATTTAATTAGACTAGTTAATAACGCATTCGATGATATAAGCTTCAATATCATGCAAGGTAGAAATATCATCAGAATATCAAAATAAGAAAACACATAAATGGACATTGATATACCCTAGAAGCCTCAAGGGAAAAACTAATAGACTATTATTTTATTAGAGTGAGGGAGTTTATCGCTTATTCAATGGCAGCAAGAGAATCCATCCCTTGTCCATTGTTGATATTTTACAAGAAACATAATCTTTAATTTGAGCATAATTAAATAGAGGCTATTACACTGAACATGATGTCATATTTCTCAAACACTTTACTCCGTAGTTCCTTGAGCACAATATCTTTGTGGCATGGTTGTTCGCTGCACTAAGTTATAGCTTGTAAATTTTGTTTGTCAATCCTTTTGGTTGCTTGAACCAATAGTCAAGCATAATGACATAAATGTATTTCATAGTGTTAGTTATAATCCCAGTTTTGGTTGTTGAAAAAGAGATAGATTAGAAACTAACAATCCATTCTTCATATAAGTCATGATTCTTTTGTGGAATTGTTATCCTCAACAACTCTAACATCATGATTAAGTAAATTATTCATTTATCAAAACTCAAATAATCAATCTCTACTAGTTATCACTAATCATATTACATACATTATACACATTTTCATGTTGCATAAAAACATTAAAAAAATCATCTTTCAATCTTTTACTTTTATATGCATTTCCAACTGCAAAACCACTTCCTTGCACATGCATAAATAACATTAAAAATTATTTTTAATCTTTTATTTTGTGCAGGCATATTTAAGTGTAAGAACACAATTATTTAACACATGCGACACTTAATTACTAACTACTAACCATAGCTTTAATTGTTTTAATCAAAATGTTGTTCTTAATCAAAATGTAAATTATGCTAGAAAATTTGTGCGACCACAATATATATATTTTTTATATAGTTATTCTTCTTATTTCCATATCATGTAAAACAATTGATTTGTTCCCTTAATACAATAGCATTCTTGTTTTTTTATCAATGTAATAACATTGGTTAATGATAGAAAGTACAATTAAAAGCTTGTTATTTTTATTTTAATGCATTATACAAATGCACACACAAATTTAGAAAGGCACATCTAATTTTTCATATTTCTAATGCATTAATAAGTGCATACAATTTTCTTTTTTACCTACCTTGCATTAAATAACTTCACAAACTTATAAACATGTATTGTTATTCATATTTCACATACATAAAATACATGCATATAATTATAAAAGAAGGTTTTCTTATCCATATCACATATGCACTAAATAAAATGCATAAATAATATCAATCATATCTATTTATATACATTCATTGAATGCATAAACGTTTGTCTTTTGATCATTATTGCAACTACAATAGCTAGATAATAATAAATTGCAATTTTTATGTGAATGGAGAGCATGCATGCAATTCTAAAACCTTGGATTTTTATCTTTGTCTCAAATGCAACCATGTTTATATTATCTTGCATGTGAATAAATAACATCCATATAGTTACAAAACCTAGTCTATTCAAGAAATCACCATGGTTAACTTATCTTTTTACTCTCAAGAACAATGCAATCTTTTAAGGGGGAATAACATACGAGAACCATGCAATCATGAAAATAACATAGTTACTTATCTTTTTATGCACAAAGTTCATATGAAATATTTTCCAAAAGGTATAGTTACTTGTCTTCTTATGCTCAATATTCATATGAAATCTTTTTCAACAAAACAATATGGTTACTTATCTTTTCATGCACAACATTCATATGCAATAATTTTCAAGAAAACAACTTAGTTATTTATTTTCTTATGCCCAAGAATCATATGTAATATTTTTCAAAAAAACAACATGCTTACTTATCTTGTTATACTAAAGATTCATATGCAATATTTTTGAAGAAAACAACATGGTTGTTTATGTTCTTATAGGCAAGACTCATATGCAATCTTTTTCAAGAAAACCAAGGTGGTTATTTATATTCTTATACACAATATTTATATGCCATATTTTCCTCCATGCCTTGAGCAATGCAATCTTTTAGCATTTCCTACATGACTTCCCACATGGTCTTTATATAACATCTAAATGAAAGAAATAAAATTAATGTTTATCTTTTGGTACCTGATGCACATGTAACCATACAATAACCAAAATCCTCCTCATCTCATGCATATACAAATTCGTCTCAAACAATTGCCCAATTAAACTTCAACACATGGGCAAATTCAACATCTTAAATTCGTGGAAGCTCTTCAAATATCTTATTCACAAATTTCTATGTTTCAGAAAAAAAAAAAACCACGCTTTAAAACTTTTTTTCATGCAATCAACACTAAATATTCATTTCAATCCAAATTTAGAAACTTCATGCGGAAGCTTGCTCTTTTTAGCTTCAATCTATTGTTAAACCCCATTCTAATAACATTCACATATAGATGGATTCAATCAAAAGAATTCACTCATGTTTTAAAATCTCGACCTCGCAATTCATACTACTGCAATCCAAGTAATATATGCTTCTTCTATTAAATGTTCATAGAACGTTTGAACAAACCTTTGAATTGGTTTAAGTTCTGGCTCAAATACACATGTCTCCCTTAAAACTTTGCTAATTGGTTAGCAACCAACACCCTTACACATCCATTTTCAAATTCTGTTATGGCAATTACAAAACCTCATATTTA
Organism: Pinus taeda; assembly: GCA_000404065.3. NCBI lineage: Eukaryota > Viridiplantae > Streptophyta > Pinopsida > Pinales > Pinaceae > Pinus > Pinus taeda. Next base: position 333,451 of record APFE030156292.1, read on the forward strand.
TATTCAAAAGCCAATTACTAACAACAACATACCTCCCATGAATTCAACATCGCTTTCTAATTCAGCCGCGCTTCCTTGAGCTGCTCTTTTAATGATAGCTCCTATGAAATTACTCTGCGCAAACAGAGTTTTTCTCTTTCTCGTTCCAAGACTCGCTCCAACGCTCGCCGATTTCCTCGGACCAACACTCCCTTACGCCGATTCTTATGATGTTTTTCTACCATAAATTTGAGATCTCATATAATGTTTAATGTTTGACTGGAACATGTGTCTTAAAGCTTGGAACTTGTGCAACGTTTGTTTCACTGGTCGGGCCTTAGTCATTAGCTATTGTATCAATACAAAGCGTAATGGTAAGAAACTATAGTATGACTAGGAGGAGAACTGTACTATATCGTCAGGAAAATTCGATAACTAGGAAGGTATTTTACTTGCACAGATAATGGCTATTCAATGCTTCAACACTGCCAGCACTTTGATTTTATTATTATATGACAGAGTAGAACTCTGTTTACGCAGAGTATAACAACTATTCAATGCTTCAATACACAGTAAAGCCAATCATTGAGTACATACATACAATTTAACAGGATATCATCGATTTTCTTCAGAACGCCGAGAGGAATTTTCATAATAATACTTCTGCATTGCCCCTCTCTAATGAAAGCTTTGCTGCCACTTTATTTTTATATAATAATGGATAGGCCTTCTCGGTCCTTATCCAATACAAAAACATGCTTTACATAATGATTTAAAACATAAAAGCTTTAAAGCTCTACATGCAATGCATACATCTGACAAAAAGCATCTTGAGGCTTTATTCCATCTTTTCCTGTTTTAAAATAGAAAAACCTCCTTATCACTTAATGATCCACGTCCATTCCTTTTATGCCTAAAAGCTCTCCCTAGTTCCTATGTTCTCATTTATTTATTTTGAGAATATCTAATTAAATCACACTTAAAAGCCTAAATATTAAACTGACTTTGAACTTAGGAAACTAATTCAAAAAACGCATGACCCCCTATATCTACTATTTACAATGATTTCCCTTGGGCTGAATGCTCCTGCATCAGACTCCCAAGGTAGAAAATATTCATTATCTCATGATCATGTGTCTTTTGGTCTTGGTTTTCTTGGATCCCACACTTTGTTCTGCAAGTTATCATGTGCTATTGTTCGCTGCCTTTCTCTAGGTTTCCACACTTTATGTTGCATCGCTCTACTGGCTGTGCTCTCACAATCTTTTGTTGTCTTTCTTTTGCTGCTTCCCTTTTGTTTTATCACTACTGGCCTCTTCCAGGATACTTTCATCATCATCCACCTCATCAGTTCAATTTCTTTGTCTAATAGATTTTCTCCAGCATCTTCATTAAGACCTGTACTCACAAAACAATTGTTAGAATAAAAATCATAAGGCATCAGTGCCTTACTTCCCTCTACGAGCATATCAGTAGACTGATACCAATCATTCTTGAGATTATCACTCAGTATATCCTCAGCATCATCTTCTCCGAGAATGCATCTGTATTCTGGTTCATAAAAATGAACCTCTTTATTTTCATTCATCTCTGTCTTTATATTCTGAATATTTATCTTCTGTACTTCTAGTCTCTTCTGTAGAACACTTAACTCATGCCATAAACCTGTCATCTCCTTTGAGAAACTTTCTGTGCAATCTTCAATACTTTCACAAGCCAAGCTTCCTGTTGTTACCATCTCATCATCTGTTATCAGAACATAATTCTGATTCTCAACTCCTGCAATAAACTCAGTTATCTGTCCATCACTTAATAAATTTTTTTTGTCATTATCAGCATTTATATCAAATTGATCATCATCATGTATCATCCCTACATTGATATAGAACTTGTTAGTTTTAAAACTACAAGTTTCAACAGTTTCAACTGTTGGTTCATATACCAGCTCCTCAAGCTGATCCTTTTCTTCATTCACAAGAACTTCCTGCGCTGTAACAGCAAAAGCATTGTTGCTTTCTTCTTCAAAGTACTTATCTCCTGAAATATTCTTTTCCATGTTTGTGACAGCTTCACAAGATTGCATATCCTTCTCAACACCTGTAATCACATCACAATTGTCAGCTATACAAACACAAGAGTTCACATTATCCAAATGATCTGGATTTACCCAATAACTCAAGAAATCATCAATGATCTTCTCCTTTGTTTCACCAATGGAAACCTCCTATTCCAACTCAGCTGCTCTGAGTTCTTCCCGTCCCAACTATACATCCATCATCTGCTCAAGCTTCCTCAGCTCCTCTGTTAACTGCACGTTTATTTGTCGATCTCTTTTCTACCGTAGCCTCTGCCATTTCACTCTCTTCCTCATGAGTAAACCATGTCTCTAGTCTTTCACATTTTCCCATAACAACTCCATCAATAGCTCAAGACGAACTGCTATCTGGGCTTTCTCTTTCTCATACTCCTTCTGAGTCAATTGTTGTCTTATGCCATTTGCCTTGGCATATTTCTTCTCTTTTCTACTGTGGCCTCTTTCTAAACCTCTACTCTCTCCTCTATGAATTTAAGTAGTCATCTTCCTCACCATGAGTTTCTCACGCATGAGTTGCATCAAACCTCTACAACAACAAACTCTCTTTCTTCCACTTACCTCACCAATCCTTCCCTCCGGATCTGGCCTTTTGGTAATCACTGGTCCTCTGCTGGAACCTTTCGAGCATTCTCCACTGCTCCTTTAGGCTTCTCCCATTTGCAACTTTATTCAACCTCTGTCGAATCTTTAGGTTCTACCACATTCACTTAGAATCCCTTGCTGGATTCCTTTATCACTGCACTCTAGCTGTGATCTACTTCTTCCCGCTGAGATTTCTTCACTATGCTGTAGATCAAATTATCCAAACATAACCTTTAAACCAAAGATAAATAATACCTGTCAACTCACCTTTCAAGATCCTGTTGATCTTGTTTCACTTCCTCAACTGCACTGCATCTCTGTGCTGCAATATTCATCAGTTCCAAAAATCTAACATTCATTTATCACATGCAATTAACTTAACTTAAAAACTTGAATCTTCAAACAGAGCTATTCCTACTCTGAAACCACCTGATGCAGATGTAACCCTGCAATACCCAGAATCCTCCTCATCTCATGCATATACAAATTTGTCCAAACAATTGCCCAATTAAACTTCAACACACGGGAAAATTCAACATCTTAAATTCGTGGAAGCTCTTCAAATATCTTATTCACAAATTTCTATGTTTCAGAAAAAAAACCACGCTTTAAATCTTTTTTTCATGCAATCAACCCCAAACCTTCATTTCAATCCAAATTTAGGAACTTCATGCGGAAGCTTGCTCTTTTTAGCTTCAATCTATTGTTAAACCCCATTCTAATAACATTCACATATAGATGGACTCAATCAAAAGAATTCACTCATGTTTTAAAATCTTGACCTGGCAGTTCATACTACTGCAATCCAAGTAATATATGCTTCTTCTATTAAATGTTCATAGAACGTTTGAACAAAACTTTGAATTGGTTTAAGTTCCGGCTCAAATACACATGTGTCCCTTAAAAATTTGGTAATTGGTTAGCAACCAACGCCCTTACACATTCATTTTCAAATTCTGTTATGGTAATTACAAAACCTCAAATTTATATTCAAAAGCCAATTACTAACAACAACATACCTCCCATGAATTCAACAACGCTTTCTAATTCAACCACTCTTCCTTGAGCTGCTCTTTTAATGATAGCTCCTATGCAATTACTCTGCGCAAACAGAGTTTTTCTCTTTCTCATTCCAATACTCGCTCCAACGCGGGCTGACTTCCTCGGACCAACACTCCCTTACACCAATTCTTATGATGTTTAGCTACCATAAATTTGAGATCTCATATAATATTTAATGTTTGACTGGAACCTGCGTCATAAAGCTTGAAACTTGTGCAACGTTTCTTTCACCGGTCGCGCGTTAGTCATTAGCTATTGTATCAATACAAAGTGTAATGGTAAGAAACTATAGTAAGACCACGAGGAGAACTATACTATATCATCAAGAAAATTCGATAACCAGGAAGGTATTTTACTTGCACAGATAATGGCTATTCAACGCTTCAACGCTGTCGGCACTTTGATTTTATTATTATATGACAGAGTAGAACTCTATTTATGCAGAGTATAACAACTATTCAACGCTTCAATACACAGTAAAGCCAATCATTGAGTACATACATACAATTTAACAAGATATCATCGATTTTCTTCAGAATGACGAGAGGAATTTTCATAATAATACTTCTGCATCGCCCCTCTCTAATGAGAGCTTTTCTGCCACTTTATTTTTATATAATAATGGATAGGCCTTCTCAGTCCTTATCCAATACAAAAACATGATTTACGTAATGATTTAAAACATAAAAGCTTTAAAGCTCTACATGCAATGCATACATCTGACAAAAAGAATCTTGAGGCTTTATTCCATCTTTTCCTGTTTTAAAATAGAAAAGCCTCCTTTTCACTTAATGATCCACATCCATTCCTTTTATGCCTAAAAGCTCTCCCTAGTTCCTATGTTCTCATTTATTTATTTGGAGAATATCTAATTAAATCACACTCAAAAGCCTAAATATTAAACTGAATTTGAACTTAGGAAACTAATTCAAAAAATGCGTGACCCCCTATATCTACTATTTACAATGATTTCCCTTGGGCTAAATGCTCCTGCATCAGTACCTGTGTTTATTTTTTTTAATATTTAGTGCAACCACTCAGAATAAAAAAAATAATAGAGAAGGAAAATGATTTCATGCTTACCACTCCACTCCACTCCACTCCACTCTATTGGTGAATATTTAAAGCATTGATATTATGTTATACACTAGTAATTAAATATTCCCTGTGCATTGTTTTTCGGTTTCTTTTCCTACCAGATTCCCACACTTGCAATATGATCTCTCTTGTTTCTTCATTTCTACAGTTCAGTAAGGGTTTTAATTGCAAGTGGGATAAATTTCAACTCCAACCTTCATCGAATTTAATCTCGACTTATCAATATTTTATAGAGCTTGAGTATGTGGCAAGACACACCCATCGACTTATCAACATTTGATAGAGCTTGAGTATGTGGAAAGATACACCCGCTAGGCATCCCAAAAATCTTGTTTTTAGTGTTTTCGTTTTCAACTGTTATTAATTTTGTTTTAATAACTAATTGTTGATGCTAACCATATCAAGTGAAGAGAATAACTTTACATAATCTTATTAAAAAAATAATATTTTCATGTTAAATATTATTATGTAGTTTTATGGATATTATAGTGTTCAACATGGAATTTACATATTTAGGAAAAAAAAAACACAAGAACTCTCTCTCTCTCACACACACACACACACACACACACACACACACAGATAATATATATATATATATATATATATATATATATTATATATATATATATATATATATATATATATATAAAATTTTAAAGCGATCTTTGAAATTCTTAAATCCACAAGTGGTAACATGAAATTGATAGGCCAAATAAAGTTCTATGTGATCATGTGGAGGTCATCGATATGACCGAGCTTGATCTCATAAAAGGTTTTGATGAGATACCCCATCTCTAGAGATTCAGTAGCTTGTTTTATTTTAAATAAATTTGTGTTAGATTATTTATTACAATTGTAGACAAGAAAATTATTGCCATCAAATTTTGTTTACTTTGGATTCATTTGTGAGAATGGCCACAAAGGGGAATAAAATTGCAATCCATATGGCATCTCGCTTCTAAATACACTAGATGTGTGGAAAACAACTCTAGGGATCACACGTTTGGCATGATTTTCTAATTCCCCATGGTAGAAGTTGATGATGATGCACACGAGATTTGATGTCTAGTATTGGATTTATTACTCAATTAACTTTGCTAATACTTCAATGAAGTAAATTAGAAGAGGGATAGATTTACATGGAATATCTTCTTTTAGTTCCATTTGATCAAATGAGAGTGAATGTATGGATGTTGAATTTCAAAGCTCTCCATTTTTTCTCATTGTAAGAGATCTTATCGGGGAGTGGAATGAGATCTCCATATTTAAGAACTAGAAGAGACATTGCGGGAGAGGGGATTGAAATTATCTTCTAAGGATAATGATGGAAATTCCATGGAACGAAAGTCGATAGGAAAAAATTGAGAACCATAATAAAATGGTTTTTTTCATGGAATGTAATTCATTGCTCTAGACATAAATCGACTTCATTCTCTAGAATTAAAACCACAACTCTAGATGTAGATGGACTTCATTACTCTGGATGTAAATTTAAACTCCCATGCAATATGGACTTCATTACTTAGATGTAATAAGTTTGTGAAGGTCTAGACAATATTGCAGGCGAAATTTATTTATAGCTATGAAGATTCATTGTGTTGATTTAGTTTCATAACGAGGTAAAGGAGGTCATTAGGTAGTCTTCTATGTCATTGATTGTTTCATTTCAAATGTTGTTGACTATAAATCAATGTGAGCAACAAGAAATATATGAATTCAATTCATAACTCAAGTCATAATAGTGTAGAACCAATGTGATGGAATATTTGACATATGCATCATGGAAATGGATATTGATTGGGGTGATAACGTGTGGTTTTACATTCATATCACATGAAATAATCTTTTAATAAGTGATAAATGTGTCTATGAAATATTTTTTTTAAAGTGATAAATGTGTTTCTTTAATATTTTGAAGTCTTATTTTTTATTAAAATATCTATTTTGCAAAATAAATATTAATGAAATTATAATCAGTATACATCCATTTTAATTCTAGATCTAGTAAGTGTCAATAGTGGTCAAATCTCTTGATATGCAAAGATTTTTGTAAGTACAAAAGTTCAAAAAAGGTTTACATCTAGAGATTAGGCGATGTGGAGTTAAGCTAAATCACACATTTCCTTGCATGAAGTAAGATATTGATCCGTAAGGGTTTATATACTTACAATATTATTTTAAACATATTATACTTATAAATGTGCTATTTTTTACAAGGTGTTGGTTTTCTTCTTTATAATGTATGAAAAAAATTAATATTAATTATCATAAAGTATATTAATGTCTAAAGAGAAGAAGTAACAAAAAGTAAATAAATTCAATTACTTTATAATAAGAGTAATAAGAGGGACATGTGTAATTCATTCAAATCTTAATACAAAATAATCATTTAAATATTAATAACACAACCTTTTGTTGAAAGAATAACTTCGGCCTAAATCACATGTAGACAGACATTTGCGTTTCGAAACAACAAGTGTGGTTCATAGTGAGGACAACTTGAAGAAACAAATCCAGCTTATCATGTTAAATAGTGTGAGCAGAGAATCCAACCGCTAAATCCACCAACGGCTAATTTTGACCTTAGGACGAACGTCAAATTATTATTCATTATTAATTTATATATTATTATTATTCCATATTATATATGGAAATAATTAAATTAGGTAAGAATATATAGATACATAAAATATTTTTTAATGGTTCGTTTTAAAAAATTAATTAATCTATTTATTAATAACTATATATATATATATAATATAATATATATTATATATATATATATATATATATTTATATATAAAGTTATGTTATAAATCTATATATATATAATATATTTATAATGGTTATTAGAAAAGTAATTATTATTAAAAATTATTGTATTATTATAATCTATAAATAAGTTAAATATAGTTAAATTGTTAGTAATTAGATTATTTATTAAATATAATTAATATATAATTAATTAGTCTTGATATTAATATATTAATAATATTAGTATTATATTATATATATTTTAATATAAATTAGACTATTTAACATGCTAAGCTCGATTTGTTTCTTCAACTTATCGTGACGATGAACCACACTTGTTGGTTCGAAACTCGTCGACAAATGTCTGTCTACATGTGATTTACGCCGAAGTTATTCTTTCAACTATTATGGATCACAGAAGCCTCAATTCAACAACATTTTGTTGTCAATTAAAGGAATTTAAAAGAGTTAATTCATATGGTAAAAACATTTCAATGTGTCAAATAATGTACAAAGAATGAATGAAAGAAGTAGTTAAATAAATAAAGTAATTGTCATAATTTTAATTTCTAACATTCTACAATTTTAGTATATATCATGTTGATAATTCACATAAATCTGAAAATTTTATAGGTTTATACAAGATGTGCCAAAAGATCTAGGAAATAAGTTAACCTTTTGGAAATATAATATAGTAAAATTTAGAAGATGAAATTCTACAAGAATGAATGAATCTTGATTCATTCTTGATTAGAAAACTATTTAGGCAAGATATTAAAATTAAAATGTCTCTCGTGTTTGATTTTCACAACAACCTTGAATGCACAATAAAAGTAAATTAATTCTTCATCCTACTCGAGATCAATAAAAAATATTAATAAGAAAATAGGATTAGAAAATGATTAGTCTCTCTTATGACAACAATTTTTCCATTAAAAACCTCAGATTTTGGCTTAAGAACCTTATAATTTCTTAATCTTGACTTGTCTTACATATTCCAGCACGACTATATTTGCATTTGTTTTCAAGCATTGTATTTTATGTTTATAAATAAATAACTAATGGAATTTATTAGTAACCTAATTGTGTATGGCTTCCATAAGATTATAGTATACATATATATCTAACAAGTGTGATTTAAATAAAAAGGCTCACGATGTTGACTTAGAATTAAAGTGTCTTGACTACATGACTGTGTATGGTTTCACATGTCTTGGTTGTATTGACAAATCATCCTTCAAAGATTCCTATGCGTAATAATTTTGATGAATCTATGTTTCATGGCAAGTCTTTCCATATATTGAAGCCTAATGGTGAAATATTACAGTTAGCTCCACATTGGCATTTCGAGAAGGTTTTATTTGCATAGCCTATTGATAAGGACTATGGATTTAAGGCATGCATTAACCCTAGACACGACATATAAATGACCTCCTCCTAACGCTTTTGACTATAATAATTTTAACTTGGTTTTTCCACATGGAACCTGAGTAGCATTATGTTTACAAAAGTTTTGTCACTCGTAGTGGTTAGATTTCCAACTAGCTAATTTGGTTGCATAGAAGCTCTAATATTATGTGCAACTTGTACAGACAGTTGTAACTGAGTGGAAAACTTATTCGTTTATTTTCAAGAGTTTCAGGTGGTATTTTTGTTTCCTGAAAATTTCTTCCATGATTTCCACCATATTCATATGAAGTCGTTAACTTGGTGATGGGAAAAACATATGAAGATCCTAGCAAAACACAACTATCTCAGACCAATTACAGTCAAGATTCTAATTTTGGGACATTCATAGGTTATGTGAACTAACTTTTCTAAGAAATGATAATTATAAGGTTTAGAAGTTTAAACGAACAACACATAGTTCGTAAGTTTTAGGAATGAAAATAACATGGGTTGACCTATGCCTTTTTTTTGTTTCTTACGGTTATGACTCAGAAGTTTTCCCTAGAAGTTATCAAATGAAGGAATCATCTGAGGTAACCAGAAACCAATCTTTTAGGCTTAGGTTCCATCCAACCTATGTCAAGAGAGGGCTCTCTCTTTATAATTTAGCTTTGCTTTTATGAGATTTTAGGTTAGTTATTAGCATTCATGGGGTTTTGATTTTAGACTGAAGGTTGGGTGGTGGAATTCTTAGAGCAGATGGATAGAGCTAGGTCTTCAAGCCATTGAGCTATGGAGTCAATCAATGGATAGCATAACTAGACCAGATCATTAAAGGGAATGTTCACAGGGCATGCTAGCAAAGCAAGAGGAAAACTTCAGGTATAATGGATGAAATGACTCTAACCAGGGTGAAAGGGCAATCAAGAATCGTTGGACCGAGATTAGAATGGAGAACAAAGGGTGGTCATGAACAAAGGGAAATTAAGAATCCTTTGCTATTGACCAAGGGAGAAACTATGGAAGCCAAGGAGGAGTTAAGAATTCCCTAACTAAGATAGTTTAGTAGAAAACATTTAGAATGTAAACAATCAAGATAGAGTGCATTCAAGTAATTTTTGAAATAGCATTCCTTGTTATACATTTAGGTTTTAGAGAAGTAAACAATATTATGAAGAAACATAAGAGAAATAAACATGAGAGAATACTTATTTGTACTTCGCTTTACACAGGAATCCTATAAAATATCTAATCTTTATTCCTTGATCCAGCAAGCCAATCCAGTCATTCATACAATAGAACTTTGATTTGAGAGAAAAAGTCTATAGAAATATCTTTGAATCCACACAAAAATACTTCAAATGAAGAAGTACTTATACAAATTCTAAACTGAAATATCTTGAAAAAGTATGAAGACTAGTTATACAAATATCTCCAATTGTTTTACATTAATAGAACTCAAATAAAGGACACTCAAAACTAATGAATCTAGTTGGCACTATATTTATGGATTTATGGTGATAAAATAAGAGAAATTCAAATTTGATAGCAAATCTTAATTGATGATGAGGCATCCAAGTCATTAATTGCATCCTTTCTTTATGCATTCTACCATAGCAATTCTGCAAAATTAGGGTCCATTGATACCTTTTTATATCTCAATCTGAGATAGATATGTAAAACGTAAAAGGGGTTATTGTATATAAGTATGTTTTTGAGATAAAAATATTTTAGTTTCCCAAAATTCAACTCTAGCTATTCACAATATTCTCTAGAAAACGATGTCAAAAATAGGACTTTGTAGAGTCTGAAATATAGGTTGTGAAGACATGCACTTATCTCACTTTTGGTGATACCTGTGTAAAATTTATCTTGGATTGGCCGAAGAAGTTTCTGAAAAGCTATGACTTAAACACGCATTTTCTGAAGAATGTACCATTTCTGCTGTGATTTCATCTTTTAACCTTAAATATCTTTTAACTGTTTTTCACTTTTACTTTGGATAAACATCATTGATGCTGGTGAAAATATTTTCATCTTTGTTTAACCCTTACTTCCTCCATGTTTACTTTTATTGTTTACTTTTACTGTTCTTTTTCTTCATCTATCTTCAACTTGTCATGAATCTATATGCTTTGTAACTGTCTTCCCTGCTGCTTGTCTTCATGCTAGCTTCTTTATTTGACTTGTTCTTCAATTTAATACTCTTTAACCCTAATACACTTTGACTATTCTTTACTATGGCCTTTTACCTTCACTGTATATTTTAGGCTTTTATTGTCTATTTCAACAGTAAATAATTTAATTTCATGTTTCCTCTACTTGTCTTTTAACTGCATGTTTTATCTACATCTTTGTTTGAATAGATTTGATAACAATATCAGAGTAAATAGATCTTATGACTAGTATTAAGATTGTTTATCCAAGGTTGTGGTCTTTTGATCGCCTGTAAAATAAAACAAATTGTTAGGAAAACATTGAGTTGACAGGGAGGGTCATTAATGGCTTTATCGAGCTTTATAGGTATATGGAGTGAGTCCAAAGTGCTTTTGGGAGGTTAACCATGCTTGAATTAGTTAGTAGAGGCTTCAGGTGGCCCAGAAGGGTTAAACAAGATTTTACTCCACAAACAGGCAAAAATGAGCAAAACTGGGGTTTTCATGTTTAAACAGGTAAACATTTTATTCTTTTGAATTTTGGGGTAAAGTGAAGAATAGACGGTTTTTTCATTTAGTGAGAGGGTGATAAGCATTTTTTTTCACATCACTTTTGTGGGCTTGGTGGTATTTGAGAAGGGTTTCCCAATTCCATTAATTGAATGACACGTAGCATCGGGGGCCGGGCAAAAAACAACTTTTCATGTGGGTATCATTCAGCGGATGATCCCACCCAAAATGGCTTATGAGAGTTGGATGCGGGCCTTGAGATCAAACTATGATCATGCTGTGAACGAGCATGGAGGGTAATGGAGGGGGGGTGGGGTGCGATTGGTTAATTGTGACGATATGGTAATTAACCATGCGTTAATGACGAAATTAGGTGGTGGGGATGATTTGCAGAGTTTTACTTAACGTAATCGTGAATATATTAGCTAATGAACTTTCTTGAGGTTTCGTTGAAATTCATAGTTTTATAGTTAAAACTAGGACTAGGGATATTAATGTAAAGGATATAATATTTACACACGGGAAAGGTTATTAATGGGAATTAATATATAAAAGTTAGAAGTTAATATGAAAATGATGGAAATGAATTGCACTAAGTATAATGTATTTTATGTGATTTGTTTTATTTTCACATATATGCATTATAACTTAGGCTAAAGTGTTTTTGTGGGTTTTTCAGAAAAAGGGGTTTTATATTGGCGTGACTACTTTCCCTACACAAATAGTGTTTTGAACCTTAGGAAAAGGGGTTTTATTAGGGAAATGAGGGGCAATGAAGGGAGATGAATTTTTGATGAGAGGGAATCTAGTACTAGCTGTCCTTAAGTCATTAAGCCGAGGGTCCAGTCCCTCTAGAAGTTAGACAAATGCACTTAGGCTATTTGACTTAAAGGATTTAAGTACATAGAATTTATTCATGGGAAATTAGTAAAGCAAAGGAGTGAAATGAATGGGGGAAGTTAATAAATGTTCTTTGTAAACCTTATGCATTCTTAATTACTCATTCACATTTGAAATACATGTTGCAAAATGATAAATGTGCTTTTGTCTAGTCAATCATCATACTTCTACAACCTTTCTTCTACTTACCCATGAACTCATCCTACTATTTTTCTTCATTTTATTTGGGTGCATATAGGCTAGCAAACCCTTATCCAGTTTCTTTTAAAGTAGGAAGCTATATAATTCTAACCTTATATCATCAAAGGGCTCATATTAAACTGATGATCTCCCTTTATTTACTCTACCTATCAAATGATCTGCCAAGATTAAACAATTTTGTTGGATTTATTCTCTAGCTATTAACATGAAATTTAAAGCATGGCATAATCAGGATTAAATAGTTTGATTACCATGAATTGTGGCATGAATAACAACTGCGCACAATCATTATGATGTATAAAATTAAATAGTAGTGCCATTTTGACTCGCACACTTTCATGGTCTTTTGTTGTTGGCGTTCATATTTTTCACTTTTTTGGACCTTTTCTTATTCTTCTTGTCCTTTGATTTATCTTTTACGACATAGCCTCTTTTCATTTTTTTATTTTTCAATATGGAAAACATTTGCAGAAAGTAGAGGTATATACATATTACAAGGCTTAATGTTAGCCATTCAAAGTTATGACTCCTATTGGTATAGAAACCTAACAGTGGCTCCACTTGGGGATGGCATTTCCTTGTGAAATGTCAAGAACTCTAAGATCAGTAGACTTTCGAAATTTGGCTTTAGTGACCTTGTGCTTTATCACCCTTCATCTTGCTTTATTTATACTTATGATAGTAAATCCTTAAAATCTTATGGCCTTCGCTCCAGGCTTCAACTCCAAAAGTTTACCATCCAATCCAAACTAGACATTTCAAAATAAAATATGTACAAATTGGAAGTAACCATTAGTAACAAGGTTCAAAGTAATGTTTTATCATTCGACTATTTAATGGTCCACCTGCCTCTTCAATACCATCAAGTCCTCTCACGAAGTAAGCATTACTTCCTCTGTAAGCATAAATTACATGGGGGCCTTTCCATAGGAAATCAAATTTCCCATGCTTACCTTTGCATTCCATCCTTAAATACCACTTAAGCACCTTGTCACTTAGGTAGGAATCTTTAGCCTTGCTCCTTTTATCAAAAATATTTTTAACCTTTTCCCGCACAACCTCAGATCTAATCTGAAATTAAAAGGTGTTGCAACCTTCAAACCAAATTAGTAAATCATCAAGACCTTAGGCCTTTTTGCTTTGATTCCAATCCTTTATGATTTATTACACAATCTGCTGAAAACTGAATTAAATCAAACTAAAATGCTACCTACTCTATATTTTTGAAATTGAGGCTCACTTAAATAATAAAGAAATGCCAATGAAGTTAGTCAAGCAACTGCAGAGACAAATGGACTGCTTGACTGATTTTTAGTAAAGTCAGAAGCATAATTTGATCATGTACCCACATAACCAAAACTGTGATATATAAAGGCCACTAGTTATGTATTTGGTCCTCATAGACAAAACATGTTAAAGAACTTGAGCTGAGAAGAACTTCCATATAATTTGCTATAGGATCAACATAAGCATAAAGTATGATAGTTTCTTCTAGGCCTTCAATGCTTAATTGATCAGCTATATCCTCAATACTAAACCCTGAAACTACTTCTTCAATCTTGCTCTTGAAAGCATAATCATCCTCAATCTACAAATCAAAGGAAGTACAATTTCGACTTAGTTTGGAGAAGGAAGATTTTGTAAGAATTATTTAGGATCCCAGAAATTATATGGATAAATTTGAGAATGCAAAATTTTAATCCCGTTTTCATATTTTTCAGCAAAAAACTCAAGAACACACATTTTAGCTTCATGGGAGTGTTTTCGTGATTTGAAAATTATAAACACAGCTCTTAAAAAAATCTTCGTCGAGCTGAAATTCTGATAACTCATCTATTAATTCATTTAAAATTTCATGAAATGAAAGATTTTCCACAAACCCTGTCATCGTATATCACTATTAATGCTTTGGAATATGGATTCTTTGGTTGTGGAATTGCTCTAAAATTGGAAGCTCTAGATATTTGAACAATGGAGTCACCAGGTGGATTATTTTAACTTTGTGTGTCTGATCACTGTCCTCTGTTAGAGCCTAAATCTACCTTAGGCTGAAAAAGGCAAGATCTAGGATAACATCAAACCAAGCTTAACCTAGTAGCTAACCCTACGAGGTCGAGAGAGGGCTCTCTCCTATCAATCTTAGCAAAGATGATCAATTAGGCTTGAGATGACTTATGTGAAGACTGATTTTAGGCTAGTTATTTGTGCAAAAGCGTTTGATTAAATTTGATGATGTTTTGCTTGCTCAAATGGAAAGGAAGATTTTGGGTCTTGGGAATGAGGCTTAGTTTTGCAGAGGTCTCTATGGGGCAACGTAGGCAAATGATTTTGATACTTCAAATTGAATGAAATGGAGAGCTTTTAGACAGGTGAGGAGTTGAAGAGGGCAATAAAACCTCAGTGATCCTCTTCAAACAGCTAAAAACATAAATAACTAAGCAAACCCTATGTAGAGCACTGCAATTTCAATGGATTCTACCTTTATCCTTGTTTGTTTTAGTTAAAATGAAGCGAGAGAGATAATTGCATACATAAAACACATGTAAACTTATAATTATAAAAGGAAACACAATACCAAAGCAAGGTGCTACATCAATCCCATAAACTGCTACAAACACTGGTCTATTCCTTAGCCAAAACTGCTGAAAAATGTATACAATGAAGCTTCAAGCTTTCTCAAAAGTCCAACCTTTGCTAATGAGTAAAAAATCACAAGATATAGGCAAAAAACAACTCATCCTAGCCTCTAGGGGACAAAATCATAAGTTTAGGAGCTGTTCCAATAAATTCTAAATTGAGAACTAAAAAGTAGGCAATGGAAGAGCTTCCCTCTAAAAACTAGGGAATTGATTCATTCAGTTGCAAACTACCTTTTCATGGATGAATCTACCTCTATAAGTGAAAATTTAGCATAATTACATCAATATACATCAATTCACAATAAATTACATGATGAGTTTGATATTTAGAAAGAGAAAAGTCAAATTTTCAAGAAATTAGGCAAAAAATAGAGTATTTTTGGTCAAACTGAGCAAGATTTCCCTAATGCGCCGCATTGATTTCCCTATGCATAACACCTTTTTGCAGCTACTTCTGGAGGCCTTCTGAGTGTCCAAATTTTCTCCAAGTGTACTTGTTGGAAAGGTCTACCTATCTACCTTCCCGAACAAGTGGAATTTTGGAATTTGGCCTCAATTTGTCACTCCAAAACTGAGTTCTTCGAACATTGCTTCTTCTGTGTCTGAAAAGGGGCAAAAAGGTCATTTCTGGGGTGTTTTTGACCTTTTTGGGGGCTCAAAACCTATCAAAATTTCTTGGCCATTTGTGAGCATGCATATTTTTTCATAAAAAATCAAAAAATGCTAAGTTTTCATCAAAAGGAGACCCCCATCAAAACCGAGCTCCAGGTGGTGCGGCACATTAGGTAGAAAAACCTGTGTTTTGGCCCAAAAAATTCCAAAATTGCAAAAAGTGTCCCAATTTTTTTGAAAATTGGGCCAAGTGTTCTCCATTAAGTGATATTTTGCGCCAAGGAAGCCTTAGCCAAGATCTGAAGTCTATCTTGCTCTTTTCGCTTCGACGAAGCCTTCTTCAAGTTAGCCTTCAAGTTCTTAATTATTGCCTTGCAACTTTTGTTTCTCGCCAAGTAATGGTAGGCCATGTGCCTCAACATAGTTTTCTCCCTATTGGCCTTCTCTAGCATCCTTTACCAAGTCTAATTTTGTTCTCTGAAGCCAAGATTCCCGGTCATGTTCAATCTCTTGCTCATACCCATGATCACTATCTCTTTCCATTGTTTTCCTTTGGTTTTGAAAAATGTGGTTGTATATGGATGGTTTTGTGGATAACAGTGTGAAAATATGGTGGAGGAATGAAATGGGTAGACTGTATGGAAGAGAGTGTAAAAATGTATGTGTTAACAAAGTTTAGGTATGGGAGTAAGAGTTTTAGGGATGTGAGTAGGGTTTAGGGATATGGATAGAGTTTGGGGAGTGTAGCGTTTGGGAAATTATATGTGGAGATTGGGATTAAAGGGAAAATGTATGAGGGGATTGGGATTAAGGGGGTAGGGTATACAACCATTAGTACAATGAAGAAAACTAGGGTTTCACCCTAGAAGCTAGGGTTTTAGGGTTTTGGGGATAGGGGAGTAGGATGAGTGGAAATGAGAGGGGAAATGGGAAATGAAATTAGTGAAATGTAGTGAAGGGGATGTGAAAGTGGTAGAGGGAAATAAGACAACAAAAAATGGTGATTTTGCAAACCCTAGCTAGATTTTCAATGAAACTATGCAAGGAACTAGGGTTTTAATATTTCCCTATTAAATCACCAAGAGGACTCAGACAAACTAATGCATTGAGCATATTGGAGTGTGAACTTACTTTGGAAAAGAGGAATTTACAATTTTGGGAGATTTGGTGGAATATTTGAATGGATTTCAGGCTTTGTAGCCTAATGCGCTGCGCTGCCCCAATGCATAGCGCCAGTTATAAAATTACACTGTAAATCATTGCCCAATGCGTAGCGCTAGCTCAATGCGTAGCGCCTTTTTGAAAGAGACCTTTGGAGATCTTCCTGGTATCCAAACTATGTGTAGGATAGCTTTTTGGAAAGCGTATTGAGTTTACTTTCCAACGCAACTAGAATTTTTAATTTTGGAGTTCATTTGCCCTATCAAAAATTAAATCTCCCAAGATTGGTCAAAATATACAAAATGAGGCTGCCTAAAAGCAGAGTGTTGTTGCAATCAACTTTTGAAAGTATTACTCAACTCCAAATTGAGCTCATGATATCCCATAGCAAATATATTTGTGTCTAGTTATCAATTAACTCATCCAAAAAGTCATTTGGCCAACCAAGCCAGGAGAAATCTTGATTTTCCCAAGGTCACTTCAGAGGTGCATCAATTCTCCTGAGGCAACTGTATCTTTCACATTTCTCTAAAACCATGACACCTGTGTAAAAATTGAAAGAATTTTTTCTTGATTGGCCTATTTTGGACAAAAACCTCTCTCCATTTTCCAAAATTCATCTTTTCTTGCTCAGAAACATCACTGGAGTAAAACCTATCCCCATGTGTGGAACAGGGGATTTGTGGAAATGAAATGAAATAAAGGGGACAAGGGGCTTCTAAATTCTTGAGAAAGTTTTGGGAAGTAGGGAAGGATGTTAGAAAATAGTAGAAAGTATAATTTCAAATATTGAGTGAGGGCAAGGGATCCAAAAGGGCAAGACATAGGCCTAACCTAGAAAATTGTCAAGTTGTAGCAAGAAACTAGGGTTTGTGCGAAAATCAGGAATTTGAGAGATATCAGTGATGAGAAGTGTTTAATAAGGTACATTAAGGATAGCGAAAGGTGTATGAACATTGGGATACAAGCTTTGTTGATGATTTGACCATCCAAGAGAAATTACCTTCAAAACCCTAGGAGAGGGAAATGAACCTTACCTAGGCACAACTGAAGCATGAACAAGGTGTAAAATGATCCATTGGAACCTGAAATGATGATGAAATCCATCTAATTATGGTACACTTATTTAAATGGTGACATGGACTGACATTTGGACAACTTTGAAGGGAGTGAAAACAAACCCTAGACCTAATAGCTAGTGACCACATTTTGCTTGAAGACTCACTGAAATGACAAAATTTGACCTTGACACCTTAAAATCACTTTGTAAGAGCATGTTTGATCACTGGAGGAAGGTTTCAAATACCAACACTAACATTGGCTCCAATGGGGATGGTAGCTCCTTGGAAGTGCCAAGAACTGCAAATCTTTGGGAAGTAGACAGTGCCTCTTCCATTCAGCTACATGGAGTCGATAACTTCAGTAAACTAAAATCAATATCTTGACAACAAAGCATTGAAACTTAAGACTCAAGACTCATAACTGAAATGAGTAAGACTAGATCAAACTGAAACAAGACACTCAAAAGCTGAAACTTGACATTCAATAGCTGGAATTAGACATTCAACAACTGAAACTAGACACTCAAAACCGACAAAAATGAAAAAAAAATGACTCAAGACTTACTTAACTGAAACAAGTACATACAAAGATTTTTAACAGTAGCTTACCATCGAGATTTGAGGGCTTAAAATCATTATGACAATCACCTGCCTACTGATGAAATATGTGCAATCATGTGAAGTGGGCCTTCCAATGTAACTAATCGAGCAGATGGATACTCACTGAAATTTCTCTCTCACTTTCCCCGAGCAGGTAGAATGATGTACATGTAGGAAAATCACAATAACAATTGAAACCAAAGCTTATGATAACGAACCAAGCAACATTAATCTTCTCTAATGCTTGCAAAAGAATGCTGAAGGGATCTTGAAAATCCTGAACCACTAGTTTGTCTTGAGCTCTAGTAGAAAAAATGCAAGTACTCCCTTCATTATGATCTGAAAGAACAACTGATTGTCGAGTGATAGGAAGGCATAGAGAGGTATAAGCTTCTGCCATCTAAGTGTTAGCTATAAATTCCTCGATCATGAGAAATTCTGGCCTATTGTCTCTCTCAAGCTCATATTCCTCAATTTCATGATCTAGGTCATTCTTAAACAGAAAACAATCTTCAAGATTATCAAACATGACAGCCTTATCATTTTCATGAAAGAAAATATTATCTATTCACTGATCTATAAATATAATTTAAAGACCATCTTCATTTTCAAAAGAGGAAGAAGTTTCACCAACACCTCCTAACCCTGTGCACACAGCAGACCTGCATTAGCTTGGGCTGGAAACTGACCTTTCAGGAGTCGACCTATCTCATCTTCAGACAAAGGAGATAATACTTTTTGTTTTATTTTTCTCAAGCAATTATTGTCTTCTTGAAATAACATTTCAAAATATGAAAGACCTGAATGAAAATCCTCAATTCCCTTGTCTTCTGAAATTTGAAAACATTGTTGATCATCCTCGTATAACATGGCAATCAAATTATCATTTACCACTGAGTTATCGAAAGAATATTTTTCACTTATTTGAACAAATATCTCATCTTGTTTTCCATGAAATGACTGGATTACCTCCTCATTAAGGCTTGGGTCAGTAAATTTGTCTTCTTCATTCCAGATAATCTCAACGACAGAGCTCTCCTTCATGCGATTCAAAACAAGGTAGTCTTCATCATCACGATCTGAATCTATATCTAAAATAGTTGACTTAACTTTATCACATTCTAAAATTGAAACTTGACTTTCCTACATATAGTCTTCTACTATGGATAGATCTGATATTAAACCTTCTCTTTCCTCAATTTCCACTATACTAAGATCTTGATCCTGCTGCAAATTTTCCTGATCATCTTGATAAGTATCAATCTCTTTATGCTGATAAAATGGACTTTCATACAAGTCTTCCATGATCTCATCGTCCATGAATTTATCATCTTCATAAATTCTCTCAAGATTTTCAATAAAACTAGAAACATGTTTGCAATAGTCCTGAACTAAATTTAATGATGGATAAGATTCTTTATACCTTTCAAAGAACGTGGTATGAAAATCCTTTAAACAGTAAATATAAGCAGGTGGAAAAATTTCATACCAAGATCGGGCTTCACCTTCCAGAGTGGCCATGAATATCTTCATCAAGTAGTCTTCGGGAATATCAACCTTCAACTTGCAAATATGCATGTGAAATCTAACCAAATGTAAAGTAGCATCATTCCTATCATCATCTTTAAACAGAGGAAGAATCCTTTGCTAATCTACCTTAGGAATTTTATTTAGAAAACCTGGAATGTGATCTTGGCTCATGGGAGCATACCTTCAATCTCGAAAAACCATTTTGATACCAATTAATTCATCAAGAAATTCTTCAGGCTATTGATTTTTGAAGGGTAGAGTCGCCATAAAAATTCTGAACCTTGGGATTCTTCGACGCTAGAGTTGCCAGGTGAATGATTTCAGCCTTGTTGTGTCTGATCGTTGTCCACCATCAACAATCAGTTCTAACTTGATACATGTTACTAGGGCAATTTGCAAGTCAGATGTTCAGCTTATAAGACTAGACTAGAGATTGACTGAAGTAGCTTTTATCTACTTAGGCACTCGCAAAGCAATGCGCATTTTGAAGGCTTCCTAGCATAACTTCAAGATCCATCTGTAGTTTATAAGAAAGAACACTAACAAACAAATAAAATTTTCTTCCCTAGTATGTTCGCCACTATCTTAGAGCCTAAATCTACCTTAGGCCGAGAAAGGCAAGATCTAGGATAACATCAAACCAAGCTTAACCTGGTAGCTAGCCCTACCAGGTCGGGAGAGGGATCTCTCCTGTCAATATCAACAAACATCATCAATGAGGCTTGAGATGACTTATCTGAAGACTGATTTTAGGCTAGGTATTTATGTAAAAGAGTTTGATTAAATTTGATGATGTTTTGTTCGCTCAAATCAAAAGGCAAATTTTGGGTCTGGGGAATGAGGCTCAGTTTTGCAAAGATCTCTATGGGGCAAGGTAGGCAAATGATTTTGGTACTTAAAATTCATTGACATGGAGAGCTTTTAGATAGGTGAGGAGTTGAAGAGGGTAATAAAACCTCAGGGATCCTCTTCAAACAACTTAAAACATAAATAACTAAGCAAACCCTAGGTAGAGCACTACAATTTCAATGGATTCTACCTTTATCCTTCTTTGTTTTAGTTAAGATGAAGAAAGAGACATAATGGCATACATAAAACATATGTAAACTTACAATTATAGAAGGAAACACAAAACCAAAGCAAGATGCCACATGAATCCCATAAAGTGCTATAAACCCTGGTCTATTCCTTAGCCGAAACTGATGAAAAATGTATACAATGAAGCTCCAAGCTTTCTCAAAAGTCCAACCTTTGCTAATGACTGAAAAATCACAAGATATAGGCAAACAACAACTCATCCTAGCCTCTATGGGTTGAGCTCATAATTTTAGGAGCTGTTCCAACAAATTCTAAATTGAAAACTAAAAAGTAGGCAGTGGAACAACTTGCCTCTAAAAACTAGGGAATTGATTCATTCAATTGCAAACTACCTTTTCATGGATGAATCTACCTCTATGAGTGAAAATTTAGCATAATTACATCAAGATCCATCAAGTCACATTAAATTACATCATGAGTTTGACATTTAGAAAGAGAAAAGTCAAACTATCAAGAAACTTGGTGAAAAACAGAGTATTTTTGGTCAAACTGAGCAAAATTTCCCCAATGTGTCGCACTAATTTCCCTATGCATAAGATCTTTTTGTAGATACTTTTGGAGGCCTTCCTAGTGTCCAAAATTGCTCCAATTGTACTTGTTGGAAAGTTCCTCCTATCTACTTTCCAGGAAAAATGGAATTTTTGAATTTTGCCTCCATTTGCCTCTCCAAAACTGAGTTCTCCCAACGCTACTTCTTGTGTGTCCAAAAAGGGGTAGAAAGGTCATTTTTCGGGTGTTTTTGACCTTTTTGGTGGCTCAAAACTTGTCAAAATTTCTTGGCCATTTGTGAGCATGCATATTTTTTCATGAAAAATTGAAAAATTCTTAGTTTTCATAAAAAAAAGGCCCCCATCAAAAGCGAGTGCTAGGTGGTGCAACGCATTGGGCAGAAAAACTTGTGTTTTGGCCTAAAATTTCCAGAATTGCAAAAAGTGTCCCAAAGATTTTGAAAATTGGGCTTGGTGTTATCCATTAAGTGCTATGTTGGGCCAAGGAAGCCTCAACCAAGACCTAAAGTCTATCTTGCTCTTTTCGCTTCCTCAATGCCTTCTTCAACTTGGCCTTCAAGTTCCTGATTCTTTCCTTGCAACTTTTGTTTCTCGCCAAGCAATGGTAGGCCATGTGCCTCAACATAGTTTTCTCCCTATTGGCCTTCTCTAGCATCCTTTCCTAAGTGCAATTTTTTTCTCTCAAGCCAAGATTCTCGGTCATGTTCAATCTCTTGCTCATACCCATGATCATTGTCTCTTTCTATTGTTTTCCTTTGGTTTCGAAAAATGTGGTTGTATATGGATGGTTTTCTGGATAACAATGTGAAAATATGGTGGAGGAATGAAATGGGTAGAGTGTATGGAAGAGAGTGTAAAAATTTATGTGTGAACAGAGTTTAGGGATGGGAGTAAGAGTTTTAGGGATGTGAGTAGGGTTTAGGGATATGGATAGGGTTTGAGGAGTGTAATGTTTGGGAAATTATATGTGGCGAATTGGATTAAGGGGAAAATGTACAAGGGGAGTGGGATTAAGGGGATAGGGTATAAAACCATTAGTGCAATGAAGAAAACTATGGTTTCAACCTAAAATCTAGGGCTTTACGGTTTTGGGGATAGGGGGTAGGATGAGTGGAAATGAGAGGGGCAATGGGAAATGAAATTAGTGAAATGTAGTGAAGGGGATGTAAAAAGTGGTAGAGGGGAATAAGACAACAAAAAATGGCAATTTTGAAAACCCTAGGTAGATTTTCATGAAATTGTGGAAGGAGCTAGGGTTTTAATATTTCCCTATTAAATCACCAAGATGACTGAGACAAACTCATGCATTGAGCATATTGGAGTGTGAACTTACTTGGGAAAAGATGAATTTACAATTTTGGAAGCTTTGGTGGAAGATTTGGATGGATTTCAGGCTTTGTAGCGCAATGCACCACGCTGCCCCAATGCATAGTGCCAGTTATAAAATTACACTGTAAATCACTGCCAGTGCGTAGCGCCGGCTCAATGTGTAGCACCTTTTTGCAAGAGACTTTTGGAGGCCTTCCCGATGTCCAAAATGGGCACAGGATAGATCGATGGAAATATTATTGAGTCTAATTTCAAACACAATTAGAAATTTTCAATTTTAAGTTCATTTTCCATGTCAAAAATCAAATCTCCCGAGACTGGTCAAAATCTACAAAATGAGGCTGCCTAAAGGTAGAGTGCTATTGCAGTAAACTTTTTAAGGTCTTCACCAACCCAAAATTGAGCTCATGATAGCTAATTAAAAAATTATTTGTGTCTAGTTATCATTTGACCCATCAAGCAAGTCATTTGGCCAACCAAGCTAGGAGAAATCTTGATTTTCCCAAGGTCACTTCAGAGGTGCATCAATTCTCCTGAGGCAACTGTATTTTTCAAATTTCTCTAAAACCATGACACCTGTGTAAACAGTGAAGGATTTTTTTCTTCCTTGGATTATTTTGGACAAAAACCTCTCTCAGTTTTCCCAAATTCATCTTTTCTTGCTCAGAAACATCATTGGAGTAAAACCTGTCTCGATGTGTGGAACAGGGGATTTGTCAAAATGAAGTGAAATGAAGGGGATAAGGGGCTTCTAAATTCTTGAGAAAGTTTTAGGAAGTAAGGATGGATTTTAGGGAGTAGGGGAAAGTAGAATTTCAAAGATTGAGTGAGTGGAAGGTGTCCAAAAGGGCAAAACACGGGCCTGGCCTAGAAATTTGTCAAGTTGTAGCAAGAAACTAGGTTTTGTGCGAAAATGAGGAATTTGATGGATATCAATGATGAGAAGTGTTTAATAAGGTACATTAAGGATAGGCGAAGGTGTATGAACATCAGGATACAAGTTTTGTTGATGATTTGGCCATCCAAGAAAAATTACCTTCAAAACCTTATGAGAGGGAAATGAACCTTACCTACGCACAACTGAAGCATGAACAAGGTCTAAAATGACCCATTGGAACCTAACATGATGATGAAAACCCTCTAATGATGGTACACTCAGCTGAATGGTGACATGGACCTACATTTGGACAACTTTGAAGGGAGTGAAAACAAACCCTAGACCTAATCATTACTGACCAAATTTTGCTTGAAGACTCACTGAAATGACAAAATTTGACCTTGACACCTTAAAATAACTTTGTAAGAGCATGTTTGATCAGTGGAGGAAGGTTTCAAATACCAACACTAACATCCACCACAAAGATCAGCTCTGAACTTGTAAATTATTTCTGAAGAGATTGTTAATTTACCTTGTAATCATACTTCTAACTTTTTGAATGTTTTTGACGGAAATTTTTGAAAACTTCTACAAAAATTGACCTTAAGGGCTTAAGATAAATTTTAAAATTTCCTTAAAGTTTTAGGAGACTGAGGATCAAGTCCCTAGTATGGTCGCCACTATATTATCACTTAGAAGTTTTACCTAGAAGTTATCAAAAGAAGGAATAGTCCGAGGTAACCACAAACCAATCTTTTAAGCTTAGGTTCTAGCCAACCTAAGTCTAGAGAGGGCTCTCTCTTTATAATTTGGCTTTGTTTTTTTGAGATTTTAGGCTAGTTCTTAGTGTTCATGGGGTTCTGATTTTGGATTGAAGGTTGGATGGTGGAATTCTTGGAGCAAATGGATAGAGCTAGGTCTTCAAGCCATTAGGTTATGGAGTCAATCAATGGATAGCATAACTAGGCCAGATCATTGAAGGGAATGTTCACAGGGCAGGCTAACAAAGCAAAAGGCAAATCTTCAGGTCTAATGCATGAAATTAATCTAACCAGGATGAACGGGCAATAAAGAATCCTTGGACCGAGATTGGAAAGGAGAAAAAAGGGTGGTCACGAACAAAGGGAAATTAAAAATCCTTTGCTATAGACCAAGGGAGAAACTTCAGAAGCTAAGGAGCAGTTAAGAATTCCCTAACTAAGATAGTTTAGTAGAAAACATTTATAATGTAAACAGTCAAGATAGAGTGCATTCAAGAAATTTTTGAAATATCATTCCTTGTTATACATTTATACTTTAGAGAAACAAACAAGATTATGAAGGAACATAAGAGAAAACAACAATAAACATGAGAGAATACTTATTTTTATTTTGCTTTACACAAGAATCTAGTAAAATATATGATCTTTATTCCTTGATCCAGCAAGCCAATCCAGTCATTGATATAATATAACATTGATTTCGGAGAAAAATTCTATAGAAATTTCCTTGAATCCACACCGAAATACTTCAAATGAAGAGGTGTTTATATAAATTCTAAATTGAAATATCTTGAAAAAATATGAAGACTGGTTTTACAAATATCTCAAATTGTTTCACATTAATAGAACTCAAATAAAGGACACTCAAAACTAATAAATCTATTTGGCACTATATTTATGTATTTGCGGTGATAAAATAATAGAAATTTGTATTTGATATCAACTCTTAATTGATGATGAGGCATCCAAGTCACTAACTGCATCCTTTCTTTGTGCACTCTGCCCCAACAATTCTGCAAAATTAGGGTCCATTGATACCTTTGTATATATCAATTTGAGATATATATGTAAAATTTAAAAGAGTTTATTGTAGATAAGTATGTTTTTGAGATAAAGCACTCTCTCCATTTCCCAAAATTCAACTCCAGTTGTTCACAATACTCTCTATAAAATGATGTCAAAAACTAGACTTTGCATAAACTCAAACATAGGCGATGAAGACATGCACTTATCTCACGTTTGGTGATACCTCTGTAAAATGTGAGAGAGGTTTTGGTATATTAGCCTTTTAGAAACACAAACCTCCTCTAGTTTCTCGAAATTAATCTTGGATTGGGCAGACTAGTTTCTAAAAAACTATGACTTAAACAAGAAATTTATGAAGAATGTACCATTTCTACTCTGAGTTCATCTTTAAACTTTAAATTTCTTTTAACTTATTTTCACTTTTACTTTGGACAAAATTCATTGTTTTTGGCGAAAGTGTTTTCATCTCTGTTTAACCCTTACTACCTCCATGTTTACTTTTATTGTTTACTTTTATCATTATGTTTTTTCATCTATCTTCACTTTGACATGAATTTGTATTCTTTGTAACTGCTTTCCCTACTGCTTCTCTTCATGCTAGTTACTTTAATTGACTTGGTCTTCAATTTGATACTCTTTAACCCTAATACACTTTGACTATTCTTTACTTTGTCCTTTTACCTTCACTGTATATTTTAGGCTTTTACTATCTATTTCAATAGTAAATGATTTAATTTCATGTTTCCTCTGTTTGTCTTTTCATTGTATGTTTTATTTTCCATCTCTATTTGAATACATTTGATAACAATCTTAGAGTAAACAGGTCTTATGACTAGTATTAAGATTGTTTATCCAAGCCTGTGGTCTTTTGATCACCTGTAAAATAAAACAAACTATTAGGAAAATGTTAGGTTGACACAAAGGGTCATTAATGACTTTATCAAGCTTTCTAGGTCTACGGAGTGAATCCAAAGTGATTTCAGGAGATAAACCATGCTTGGATTGGCTAGTAGAGGCTTCAGATGACATAGAAGGGTTATACAAGGTTTTATTGCACAAATAGGCAAAAACAAGAAAAACTGGGGTTTTCATGTTTAAACAAGTAAACATTTGATCCTTCTGAATTTTGTCATAAAGTGAATAGTTGATAGTTTTTTCATTTAGCAAGATGGTGGTAAGCAGTTTATTTTGCACCACTTTTGTGGGCTTGGTGGTATTTGGGAAGGGTCGCTTGATTCCATTCATTGAATGACACATAGAATCGGGGGCCAGTTGGAAAACCACTTTTTTGGGTGGGTATCATTTCATGAATGATCCCACCTAAAATGGCTTATCAGCTTTGGATGCGGGCCTTCAGATTGGATGATGCTCATGTTGCAAATGAGCACGGATGGTAATGGGGGGCAGGGGCAATGTGGTAATTGCGACAGTATGGTGATTAAGCATGGATTAATGATGAACTTAGGCGGCGGGGGTGATTTGCGTAGTTTTACTTAATGTAGTCATGAATTGATCAGTTAATGAACTTTGTTGGGGTTTGGGTGAATTTTGTAGTTTTATAGTTAAAACTAGGTCTAGGGATATTAATGTAACAGATTTAATATAAACATACGGGAAAGGGTATTAATGGGATTTAATATATAAAAATTAGAAGTTAATATGAAAACGACGTAAATGAATTGCGCTAAGCATAATGTATTTTTTGTGATTTGTTTGCTTTTCTCATATAGCATTATAACTCAGGCTAAAGTGTTTTCGTGGGTTTTTGGGAAAAATGGGTTTTATATGGGGTTGATTACTTTCCCTAGGAAAATAGTGTTTTAACCATAGGAAAAGGGGTTTTATTAGGGAAATGAGGGGGAATGAAGGGAGATGAGTTTTTTATGAGGGGGAATCTAGTACTTGTTGTCCTTAAGTTATTAGGCTGAGAGTCCAGTCCCTCCAGAAGTTAGAGAAATTCTCTAAGCCGATTTGACTTAAAGGATTTAAGTACTTGGAATTTATTTATGGGAAATTAGTAAAGTAAAGGGGTGAAATGAATGGGGGAAGTTAATTAATTAACTTTGTAAAAATTATGCATGCTTAATTTCTCATTCACATTTGAAATACATGTTGAAAGATGGTAAATGTGCTTTTGTATAATTAATCAATCATCATACTTCTGCAACCTTTCTTCTACTTACCCATCTACTCATCCTACCATTTCTTCTTCATTTTATTTGGGTGAATTAGGCTAGTAAACCCTTATCCATTTTCTTTTAAAGTAGTAAACTATCATATTCTATCCTTATAACATCCAAGGGCTCATATTAAAATGATGAGCTCCTTTTATTTACTCTACCTATCAAATGATTTGCCAAGATTAAATAGTTTGGTCAGATTTTATTCTCTATCTATTAACATGAAATTTAAAGCATGGCATAATAAAGATTAAATCGTTTGATTACCATGGATTGTGGCATGAATAAAAAGCTATACACAATCATTACTATGCATAAAAGTAAATAGCAGTGCCATTTTGACTTGCACACTTTCATGGTCTTTTGTTTTTGGAGTTCATGTTTTTCACTTTTTTGGACCTTTTCTTATTCTTTTTCTCCTTTGATTTTAATTTTAGACATACCCTCTTTTCATTTTTTTTTTTTTCAATATGGAAAAAATTTGCAGAAAGCAAAGGTAGGTACATATTACAAGGCTTAACCTTAGCCATTCAAAATTATGACTCATATTAGTAAAGGAACCTAACAGTGGCTCCACTTGGGTATGGTATTTCCTTGTGAAATGTCAAGAACTCTAAGATTACTAGAATTTTGAAATTTGGCTTTAGTTACCTTGCGCTTTGTCACCCTTCATCATGCTTCATTCATACTTATGATAGTAAATCCTTAAAATTTTATGGCCTCCTCTCCAGGCTTCAGCTCCAAAGGTTTACCATCCAATCCAAACTAGACTTTTCAAAATAAAATATGTACAAATGGGAAGTAACCATTGGTAGCTAGCTTCAAAGTAATGTTTTATCATTCGACTATTTACCGGCCCACCTACTTCTTCAATACCATCAAGTCCTCTCAGGAAGTAAGCATTATTTCCTTTATAAGCATAAATGACATAGGGACCTTTCCATAGAAAATCAAATTTCCCATGTCTACCATTGCCTTGGCTCCTTAAATACCACTTGAGAACCTTGTCACCTAGGTAGAAATCTTCAGGCTTGGTCCTTTTATCAAAAATCCTTTTAACCTTTTCCTACACAACTTGAGATCTGATTTGAAACTAAAAGGTGCTGCAACCTTCAAACCAAATTAGTAAATCATCAAGACCTTAGGGCCTTTTTCTTGGATTCAAATCATTTATGATTTATTACATAATCTGTTGAAAATAAATTAAATCAAACTGAAATGCTACCTACTCTATATTCTTGAAAATCAAGCTGACTTAAGTAATACAAAAATTCCAATGAATCCAATCAAGAAACTATAGAAACAAATGGACTACTTGACTGATTCTTAGTAAAGTAAAGTCAAAACCATAATTTGATCATGTACCCACATAGTAAAAACTATGATGTATAGAGGCCATTGCTGATGTATTTGGTCCTCATAGAGAAAACATGTTAAAGAAGTTGAGCTGAGAAGAACCTCGATATAATCTACTATAGGATCAACAGAAGCATACAGTATGATAGTTTCTTCTAGGTCTTCAATGTCTAATTGATCAGTTGTATCCTCAATACTAAACCCTGAAACTACTTCTTCAGTGTTTCTCTTGAAAGCATAATCATCCTCAATCTGCAAATCAAAAGGCAGTACAATTTCCTCTTGGTTTGGAGAAGGACAATTTTGTAAGAATTCTTTAGGATCCCAGAAATTATATGACTGAATTTGAGAATGCAAAAGTTTAATCTCATTTTCATATTTTTCAGCAACTAACTCAAGAACATAAATTTTAGCTTCATGAGAGTATTTTCTTGATTTGACAATTATAAACATAGTGCTTAAAAAATCTTCATCAAGCTGAAATTCTAATAACTCATCCCTAAATTCATTTAAAATTTCATGAAATGAAAGATTTTCCACAAACTATGTCATCCTATATCCCTATTAATGATTTTGGAGTATGGATTCTTTGGTTGTGGAATTGCTCTAAAAGTTGAAGCTCTGGATCTTTGAACAATGGAGTCGCCACGTGGATGATTTTAACTTTTGTGTGTCTAATCACTATCCACACCACATAGATCAGATCTAAACCTATAAATTATTTCTAAAGAGATTGTTAATCTTCTTGGTAATCAGAATTCTAACTTTTTGAATGTTTTTGATGGAAATTTTTGAAAACTTTTCCGAAAGTTTGCCTTAAGGGCTTAAGATAAAGTTTAATATTTCCTTAAAGTTTTAGGAGACTGATGATCGAGTCCCCAGTATGGTCACCACTATGTTATCACTCAAAAGTTTTCCCTATAAGTTATCAAAAGAATGAATAATCCGAGGTAACCACAAACCAATCTTTTAGGCTTAGGTTCTAGCCAACTTAAGCCCAAAGAGGGCTCTCTCTTTATAATTTAGCTTTGTTTTTATGAGATTTTAGGCTAGTTCTTAGTGTTCATGCGGTTTTGATTTTGGATTGAAGGTTGGGTGGTGGAATTCTTGGAGCAGATGGATAGAGCTAGGTCTTCAAGCCATTGGTCTATGGATTCAATCAATGGATAGCATAACTGGACTAGATCATTAAAGGGAATGTTCACAGGGAAGGCTAGCAAAGAAAAAGGAAAATCTTCATGTCTAATGGATGAAATGATTCTAACCAGGGTGAAAGGGCGATGAAGAATCCTTGGACCGAGATCAGAATGGAGAACAGAGGGTGGTCATGAACAAAGGGAAATTAAGGATCCTTTGTTATAGACAAGGGGAGAAACTACAGAAGATAAGGAGTAGTTAAGAATTCCCTAACTAAGATAGTTTAGTAGAAAACATTTAGAATGTAAACAGTCAAGATAGAGTGCATTCAAGCAATTTTAGGAATATCATGTTCCTTGTTATACATTTAGATTTTAGAGAAACAAATAAGATTATGATGAAACATAAGAGAAAACAACAATAAACATGAGAGAATACTTATTTGTATTTTTCTTTACACAAGAATCCTGTAAATTATCTTGCCTTTATTATTTGATCCAGCAAGCCAATCTAGCCATTGATATAATAGAAATTTTATTTGAGAAATTTTTTTATAGAAATTTCTTGGAATCCACACCAAAATACTTCAAATGAAGAAGTATTTATACAAATTATAAACATAAATATCTTGAAATAATATCAATATTGGAAATAATACTAAGAGGGGGGGTGAATCAGTATTATCTGGTCAATTATTTTCTTTTTCCAACCCAGAACATATACGCTACTTCAGTTAGAGAAAATTGTGTATATATGCAACTACGGATAAGGAAACCCGTGTATACCATACAAAATTATAATTTAAAATATTCTACATATGTTGAACATTAATCTGTGCATCAGGATCATATAAACAGTAACTAGAAACAGAAAAATAGAGCAGAAGACAATCACACACAAGAACACAAGCTATAAAGTGGAAATCCAATGTGGGTAAAAACGACCTGCTGCAATATGTCTCTATATTTTCAATTAGAAACTTCTTTTTACAATGATTATGTATTGGTGCAATCCTTTACCAGTACGCAGGCTACTACCTGTAGAGAGATACAACCCTCTCTCATTTTCCAGCTTCTCCTGGAAGGGAGCTACAACCCCCTTAGTTCTTGTACTAGTTGAGATACTAGTACGCAGGCTGC